>CAUJRU010001795.1:0-114036 GCA_963277665.1 Viscum album
ATGTTAACTAATTGATAATAAATTAATTAATAAAAAGTGAAATGTTTAAAGGAAATAATTAATTAAATGAAGATTCTTTAATTATTTATGCTAATAGGATATCAAGTTCTTAGTGGTGGAAGACGTGTGTCCAAGAGACAATAATTGTAGTTGTGACTAAGACTTGGTTAAATCACATAGTGTGGTTGTGATCTATATTATATCCTATATGTTTTGTGATTTCATATTCTATGACACACATGATGGTAGGGTGACTAACACCCATTGGACTAAGGGAAAGTGTTTTCCCTAACATCTAGGTTGGAAAGGAACAAATGGTTGACTACCCCTTTGGCCCCACTCACTTATTTTAATAATATTATGTGCCAATATGCATGGTGGTTACCTTTTCCATATATATATATATAGAGGTATGTAATTTATTGTGGTTATTTTATACACATGTTTCTATAGAAGGATGTACTACCCCCTTCAGTGTATTTGTCTTATATCTAATTCATCATTTTCTCTTAAAGTATAATGACCCCCATATATGTTTATGATATACCCTTAGTACTTTTCACGAACACATGACCTATTGGAGGCAAGCATTAAGTTTCATTATCTACCATCTCTCATTGCTATCCCAGAAGGGGTACCTTTTGGGGGACGAGGTTGTGATAATTCATTACATATTTTCCTGATTTTTGATCTAAAAATAACATCATCAATATAAATTTGAGCTAAAAAATATCTTTTGATGAGGTTTTCTTGAAAATATTGGATTCTATGAAACACACAAAAAATATATTTGATAAAATAAAAGAACCCATCGTTTCATTACAAGTCCTTAGAGCTTGTTTAAGACCGTACAGGGCTTTGTTAAGTTTGAAAACATATTTTTGAGAATTCATATTTTTAAAATTAAGAGGTTGTTTGACATAACCTCCAAAAGAGAAATGTTTAGAAAATTTTTTTTACATCCATTTAAAATAGTTTGAAATTAATATTTAATTTATATGATTAAAGGTTCCTAATAGAATCTGATCAAGATTTGGGGGGGGGGGGATTCTCCTCATAATCTATCTATTATTCTTGGTTACAACCTTTAGAAACTAACCTAGAAATATTGTAAGTAATAACACCTTGATCATCCTACTTATTTCTAAATAATTTTTTAGTTATTATAAAAATATACTTAGTGGGTTTATCAAAAAAATCACATACCTGTTTGATTTGAATTAGTTTAATACTTTTTTAATGTAAATGAACCAACTCTCATCACTTAAGGATACTATTATGGTTTTAGGTTCAAGATGAGATAAAAAGGTAGAAAATTCTATTATGTTTCCAGCACTCCTAGTTCTAACTAATATATATATGTTTTTTATAAAAGCCTCCAAAGGATGGTTTTTAAGGGTTATATGATGTCAAAGAATCACATATTCAGGTTCTTCAAAATAATTTATTTCAAGACTAAATTTTACCTGATCATTTTCAATGCCATCAACCATTATATTATCAAAGAGAGGTTATAGTATTAGATTGTCCATATATTTTTTTAATCAAATGGATCATAAAATTTGACATTTTTTTATTCTTATACTATCTTTGAATTATATCCAAAAACACTCTATGATTTTGAAATAGTATAATAACATAGGGATATTCCTTCACCAGCCTTTAGATCAAACTTACCATGATAGTCTTTGGTGTTCAAGATTTAGAATTTATATTTTAAATATTTAATGTAACGAACCTTTTTTTCTTATTGTTCCATAACTCATAGGTTCTTTTACTAAAGATGGTACCTATAAGAACCATGTTTATGACATAAAATTTTGTGTCTATAGCTTTATCCAAAAAATTAATTGGAATTCTATATTTATATTACATTTTTTCTTATAGTTTTGTACAATGAATTATTCCTTATATTAATAAAACTATTCTATTGATGTTTCCTAGAGAAATATAATGCATGTTTATTAACATATTTTGAGTAAGATTAATTTAATTATTTACTCTAAAACTCTCCCCCATGGTCAATTATCAAGGAAAAATTTTTAGCATCCTGTTTATATTGTACTAGCTTGTAGAAATTTATAAAAACATAATAAACTTCACCATTAAGTATTAATAAACCCAATAAATATAGAAAAATTATCAATAAAAATATAATAAAATGAATTTCCACCTATACTTTAATTTCTATATATATTAAACAAATCTATATGAATAAGTTAAAATGTCTAAGAAGATGAAACCTCTTTAATAATTTTGAAATATGACTTGTGTTGCTTGATCATTTGTCATGCATCATAAAGTTTATTTGTGTCCAATTTACGTTAGGGAAAATATAAAATTATGTTTTTATTATATACTTTTCTTAAATAATAAACATTATAATGTATAATCCTAATATTTAAAATCCATGATTTTTTAATTTATATATTAAAATAGTGTTTATTTTGATCACATAATAAATGTAGATCTAGAGTGTAAATATTTTCAGTTCTAGGTGCTATAAGATAAATAAATTTATCTTTAAATATAAAACATGCATTTTTAGAAAAATAAACTAAAATAAATCATCAAAAATTTGATAGATACTTATTAGATTCTATTTTATCCCTTCAATATAAAGTACTTTATTGATAAAAACTAAATTTTTACATAAAAATGAACCAACCCTAATGAGTTTTTCCTTTAGAATTACTACCAAAGGTGACATAACCTCTATCAATTTTAGATAGTGATTGAAAGTTTAAAAAATATCCACTAATATGTATTAAAAAACCATTATCCCTAAACCAATTTTTCATTTCTGTTCTTGTGGATTATTACCTATAAAAATTTTAAACAAGAAGACATTTTTGGTACCCAAATTCCTGTGGGCCAAGAAGTATTAGATGTAAAATATTTTGAAAAACTTATAAGGTTTTAGAAATAAAATATTTATTAATTCCATAAACTTGAGGATATTTTAGAAAACAATCATTTAAATAATTATCATTTGTACCAAAATTAAAACAAGTGATATTTGACATATTTATGTTCATTAAACTGTGGAAAACAATTTTTGTATAGCTTAAGTTTTTCTCCATTATTTCCTATGCCTTGTTTATCATTGTTTTCTTTATTATTACCAAGGATTTGATTGATATAATTTTATCCCATAGTAAATATAATAGAAAAATATATTATATTTTTTAATTTATACACTAACTCTTTCATTTTTCTATCTTGGATGTCACAATAAGAAGTGGATGAACCTAGTTTGGATTTTTGTTCAAAAATATATTTTGTTATTATTTATTTTTCATTAAAAAAGATATCATATTATTTATTAAGTGTCTTGTTATTTTTATTTATGGAATAACAGTGATATTTTAACATTTCATAACATACATTTATTTATTCATAAGTGTGGGTTTTAAAGTTATATTAGGATTTAGATTATGTGGAGGAATAAGAAATTGATCATACCTCATATATATGAAATTTAAAGAACATGCTATATTTATGGTTTAATTTTCTATCATCTATATAAGAACTTAAATTACTACTGGAGTCTTTAGAGGCACTATAGTTGGTATTGATTAACTTCTTATCCTTTTTTATAATCATATTTCTTATAAAAATTATTTTTTAATTTTTTATTATCTTTAAGCTGAGGACACTATGGTTTGATGAATTATTTCTTCTTGAATTGATAAAATATTACTTCATTATAATTTCCATTAATCTTTTTATACATATTAATAGATTTATTAAATACACTTAAAGTATTGTAATTTTTTTTATTTCATTGAAAACTAAGAAAGTTATATATCATTGTCAGATTAGTTTATTATTCATCATTGTATGAGTCAAATAATAATTTTTATTTGAGATTTATCTCATCCTTTGAAGTTGAAACTTTCATGGAAGTATTCTAATTTTTTATTATTTTTTGATCAGCTAATTTATCCTCTATTTAGGTTTCATACATAATCAATGTTCCTATAAGATCCTTTATCTTCAGATCTTTGATAGGTGTATAATTCTTTATAGAAACATAGATTACACTCCAATTAGATGGTAATAATATTAGAACTTTTAGAGCTTGATCGAGTTCAGGAATAGGTGTTCCCAAATTATCAACATCATTGAAAATTTTTGGGAGTCTAACATTCACAAAAAGACATATTATATAAGGTTCATTTTTTATATATAAACAAAATAAATCAATTAATACTCATATATTAATATATTTTATTTAAGTTAATAACTTTTATACTTAAAAATGTAATTCTTACAAAATAACTTTTAATATATTTATTTATTCAAATTTTATGTTTTTATGATAATTATAGAATAAATATATTTATATAAAAATATTTTTTAATGAGTTTAATAACTCATTAATAAAAATAATATTTGAATTAAATACAAGTAGTTTCCTTCGAAAAATAATAAATTTATAATTTGATCCAAATCGTATTTTTATTATACCAAATATCTTAATATTTTAAAAATATTTATTAAAATATTTTTATTTAATTTTTATTTATCAAAAAATATTAAATAAATGCATAATTATTACTTGAATTTTCTTGGGATGTCACATTCTCCCCCTTAAATGAATTTCACCCTCACAATTCATTTGTTCAATTAAAAAAAATGAATTTCCATCTTCAGAATTAACAAATTTCTACTGGGAGTTAACTATATAAAGAAAACTATATTACGTAATTTTTTTCTCAAAAGGAAACAACTACTCTCTAAAATTATCTAGACCATTCCTTTTATACTAATTATAATTCCCGAGCCTGCGCTTCCGGATTTGGTGCTTAAAAATATTCAGTGTATTTTGTTTTTTTATAAAATATAACTAAAATATACATAATGATTTTTACAATAAAGAACCTTTTACTGGTTTAGGTTCTAGAGGATTATACAACACTTTACATTTAACAGAGTTGAACGAAAATAAACAAATTCCCACTATGCTTCCATGTGCGCTAACTCCAAAAGTGATGAAATATGAATTTGAACTTCTAAAATACCTGTGAAAAACATTTCAAATAATGACATGAGAATTTAATTTCATAGTAAGTGGTTTTTCAATCATTGAAATACTTTTTTGGAGATCTTTCTTTTAAAATAATTTTGAAAAATGTTTCTAAAATAATAGCATAAAAATAATTTTTGAAATAACCTTTTGAAAAATTATTTAAAATTACTTATATTTTAAAATATTATACCACTTTTGAAATTATTTAAGTACAAAGATTTTTTTAAATATAATCCACATATTTTGTTTGAAAACATATGCATGTTTTTTAAAATAAAACACTATGGAAACTTGAAACATTGAAGGCTATCTTGGGCCTATCCATTTTTGTGGGACGGGTCCACTCTCTGATTGCCTACCATATTTACAATGTTCAAGTGTTGAGTTTTAGGGATAACATTTTAAGATTTCTCTACTTTTATATACTTTCACTAGAGTTTTTTTATTTTGAAAACTTGTCAATGCATTAAAATAAACATTCAAACTTATATTTGTATATAAGTGTTTATATACATAAATATATGAACATTCATTTCATATCACTTGCGAATTTGGTTCAACAAAAACTCTTTCCACTTAGTCTTGCACAAAAATTCACATATCCAAACATTCATGAAATATATTTTAACATAATGTTATAACATAAACCATTTTAAAAATTAAATATTGTATAGGATTTTCAAAGACATATTTGTTTATTTGATTATAAGTATGAATTTATGACATGAATTTATAAAATAATAACAATAGAAAACATATAATTTTGTCTTTATAAAAATAATCTTAAGCAATAGATAATTATGTGTTGAACATCAAAGTAGCATTTCTTACATTAATCCTTTAATGAATATATATATGTACATAAATTTTTAATATCATAACTTTAAGTATATATATATACACACACACATAATTTGAGTCAATGATCCTGAAAAATTAATTAATCATTTCTTTTTTTGTATATATGTTTTAATAATATGTACACATGTATCATATACTCTTGTAAGATACTTATATGATTTAATCAAAGTGAGTAAAAAGAATAACACTTAAATACTTATATATATATATCAACAATAAACATAAGAACAAAATATAAAACTAAACAACAATTTTCATACACACATATCTAATTCATGAATTAAAAATATAGACCCGGAATTCATTAAAGTATAACACATGGAATCTTATTACTTAAATAATTAGAAAACATTGATGCAGACACTCTTGAAATTTTGGAATTTATACCCATATATATATTTATATATATATATTAATAAATATAAGGATTTGAAAATTATAAATAAATTATTTTTATCTATATAAATCTTTTTACAGAATAACTGTTTTAAATATAGTTTCGATAAAAATATAATTCCTTACACAAACTCAAATTTAAACTTGAATTTGTTGGATCCTGAATATACAGATTATACACAAGAGGGGGGTGAATTGTGTCTTTCATATTTTTTGTTAACGATTCAATTGAACGAGTTCTGTCCTCTTTGCTTTATCATATTTGATCATGCATCAAGAATTAAATAAAACCAGGGACACAAAGATGTATAGTGGTTCAGGGAACAGAAGGCCCCTAGTCCACTCCACCCACGCTCAAATCCACGAGCTTGGTGATTTTCACTATATAGTCCTCATTTCAACAGACCGGTCCACAACTGAATATAGGCAGTTGATGCCTTTACAATTCAAGGCAAAACAAAGCCTTCTGGTTCAAACACGAACCTACACATCTTAGTACGAGAATCTGGTTACTCAAGAATAAAAATAATTTTAGAAAGAAGTTTTCCAGTTGATCTTCACAATTGCAAAAGAATGCAATTGACAGCAGATGGATTTTCGACTCTAGAAATATTGATTTTTAAAACAAAGAAATTCTGAGTTGATCCAGTTGTAGTAGATTTAGAGATATAGTTCACCACATCAGTAGTAGTAGATCCACAGTCGATATTCGATGTAGAACAAGTGAATCTTCTATCGAGTTCCTTCTTCTTAAATGAACAGAGCTTTGATGCTCTTTTTTGAATCAGCAGATCAACGTGATTTTCTACAGTCTCTATTTTCCACGTTTTTAATAATATATTGATCACCACTCTCCCATATATGGTGTTTTTTCCAGAGAGAACATATATAATAAAGCTGAGCATATCTCCTATACATTTAGATCCATAAAATTCGCCTTCTAATTCGCAATATTCAAAAATTTGAACTTACAGAGTAGTCATAACTTCCCTGAAAACTCGGCATAAAAAGATCCTTTTAATTATATCTTTAATCCAATGATAAAATGGCTTTGAATCGTTTAAAGTCATACTTTAAAAACAACTTTAAATCTGGCTTGAAATCCGCCCAATAATCAGCTTGCTGACCATTGCATAAAAATATCGTCTTTCAAACTTTCTGACTCCTAACGTAAGATTGATGACGTGGCCTCCAAACGTAGGGTTGATGACATAGTCTTCAAATGTAAGGTTGATAATGTAAGGTTAAATCATAAACGTAGGGTTCATGTTACTTTGTTTAAATGTAAGGTTGATCTTAAACGTGGGGTTGATCATCCATACTTTTTCTTCAACTCTCAAACGTATGGTAAAAGATCTATAATTTTACTTGATCCATACTTTTACTTGATCCATATTTTTCCAAAAACGTATGGTTGTTTACAAAAGTAAGGTTGATGAACCATACTTTTGAGAAACAAACGTAACTTTTAGTACTTACGTACGGTTCTCCTTCCATACTTTGCTGATAACCAAAACGTAAGGTTCCTTCCTAACGTAAGGTTCTTCTTCCATACTTTTCTCTTATCTCAAAAAGTATACATTTTTTTCATCCTTACGCTACGTTTATCCACGTAGGGTATGAACAATGATACCAGGACGTGCCTAAAGCAGATTCCAAACAAGTAAGGTATGAACAGTGATTCCAGGACGCGCTTAAAGAAGATTCCAAACAAGTAATAAATTCTCGTTATTTCAAGAGTAAAATACATTAATAAATTCCTACAAAATACTAAATAAAATCATTAGAAATTAACTAAGGGTATTTGTGAGCATAAAAATTATCATAAAGATACAGAGTATTATTTTCAATAATCTCCCCCTTTAAATAACATTATTATGTATTGTTGAAAACAATACTTTCCTCAACAATCTCCCCCTTTTTGATGATAAAAAAACCCATAAGATAATAATATTATTTAAACGAAATTAACTTTCAAAATTAGTTACCTAAATTTTAGAATTTTGATAGGATGAAACAATATTTAATTTTAGCAAAATTATTTCAATAAATAAAAATGTCTCCCCCTTAATAAATTTTTTATTTCTTTAGAAATAAATGTTTTTAGTTTTATCCAAATTTATCCTTCTAAATAACCTTTATAATAAACAATCTGAATAAGTACCAAAAACATTAAATATACAGAAAACCATTTAAATAAAGTTTTGTAAAATATAATGTTGTGGTTATCCAAATTTCTCCCCCTTTTTGTGAAATCAAAAAGAATGATAATGCATGGATTTTAACACATTTAATGTTTCACTGAACTGTAGGTAAATGCTTATTATTAACTATTTATCAATAATTAAATCTGGAGTACTGGAATATCAAAAATAAATTCAGTAAAACAAATAGAAAGAAAGAGTCATATTTTCATTAAAAAATAAAATAAAAAAATACAAGTATGATAAAAACAGGAATCAAGGTTTGGGAAAGATAGGAAATAGGTTCAATATCCTATGGATTTTAGACTTGATTTCTATGAACTATTCCCTGAGTCTCTTCATCATCCCATCTCCAAGTTTGATAATGAGATCTCTATTTTCTTGAGTCATATGAATATCCTCGATTAAATTGACTCTGAAAAACTCATGCATCCTTTCTTCTTTTTTGATAAACAGTGATAGCTTCTCTGACATCTGAGTTAATAGAGTCCTGATTGGTGGCTCACTAGATATCAGTTGATCCACTAAAAATTTCTGATTGTCTAGAAACATTGATAATGAAGCACTGTTACATTGAATATTGTGAAACCTGTCATTCATGTTGCTCATCGCGGCTGTGATAGCTTGAAATCTTCTCATTAAATCAGGTGAAGTACCCGATTCACTAACATCACTATTTGCAACTGATGCAAATTGGTTCTCCATAAACAACTTCAAATTTGATAAATATGTCTTTATAACCATTTCAGATTTCAAATTTTCAACTGAATTCAGCATATCCTCTTTAAACATTTCAACTTCTTGTCTTGAGACTGTACTCTCTTTTAACTTTTCAAATCTCAATTGTTCAAAGGTTAAGGCATTTCTCAGAGTGACATTATCAGATTCTAACTGAGACACCATTTTGTACAGTTCTTCAACTTCTTTCTTCCATGAATCAGAGGCACCCTATGCTTGATTCACATTCTCAGGCTCTGGATGATGCAGCAGTACCAAAGGTATTGATTTAGCATCAGATTTCTCTTTTTCTTTGTCCTGATTAGGTTGGTCCACGGATTTTTCCTTAGAGTCCAAAAACTCCTCCACAGAAAAATACTCTTGGATTACTTCTGTGTGAGCTTCAAAATCATGCTCACCACAAACATCATCATATTGGCCTTCCACTGGATTTTTGAGAACAACATTTTCAAGAGTTTCTTGAGGTCTAGACACTTCCCCGCCAGGCACTGTCTGCTTATCTTGGTTCTGTTGAAGTGTAACTTCAACATCAGCTACAATCTATTCCCGATTCTCCCTTTGAGCTTCTTCTTGAGCTCTTGATCCCTCTACTGGTGTTGTAATTTCACTAACAACTTCTATGGTCTTATCAATAATATCTTCTCTTACAAAAGAATAAGAAAATAAATCTCTTGTTGTTGTTGCCAATACAGGGGAAGTAATTTCCTCATTAACAGCTCTAGTTCTTCGATATTGAAGTCCCTCCTGACTTCTTTCTTCTTCAGCATCTTCCACTTCAAATTGGATCCTTCTTGCTACATTTCTGACTCTTGATTCAGCCTGTCCCTCCTTGGACATAGGAGGTTGAGCCTGAGCAGTCTCTGAGTCTTTCTTATCTTCTACTGGAAATATTTTTCCTTTAATGGTGCTCCATAAGTATCCAATCTTCCTTAAAGTTCCACCATTAAACATATTACTTTGATGACAGTGTACTCGGGCATCCACTAATCTCACCATGTCTTTCTTAAGAAACAGTTTAGAAATAAATCGACTGAAAGGATAAAAGTTAATCCGGACGTCACTTTGGCAACAGTAATTGAGGTACCTGACCATGTACCTTGGGAATATTAACTTGATATCACTTAACAAATGATACATTATGTACATATCAATGTACAAAATCTTTTCCATTTCTTCCATTCTGGGATCTATTCCTTTATGAACAAATTTAACCAGGATCTTCTGATCTGGTTATAAATATTTTACCATGATTTTATTAATACTAGATGTTCCTAAAAAATGACATAATATCCTCAGATTTATGCACAACAGCTCCTATATTCTTCAAATCAAAATGAAAAACTCCCTCATGAGGGCAGTTGAGAATCTGACCAATTTCGACTGACGAGATTGAGAAATCCTTATCCTCTATTTTAGCCATCATACTATCCTAAGTATCCCCTAGACTAAACTATATAGATTTGAAGAAGTATCTAAGTTCTACCTCATATAGAAATTCCTTATTTTCTCTGTTGAATGTCTGTTCAAGGTTCTAAAATGACAGTGCTTGTTTCAACAGTAGATTTTTCTGAAATAACCAGTCGAGATCGAATACCTTGCCTTGTAAGATTTTTCTTCCTTATGAGCGTTGTCTCTGGACATTTCTTGGCTCGGCTTTACTGTCTCTTTTAGTCCTTACCATCTCTACGAGAATCTATGAAGGTTTGAAGGTTAGGGTTTTATAGGTTTGAAGATTAGGGTTTAGAGCAGAGGTGCGGTTTACAAATTCGAAAAGGTTTCGATGGAAATGAAGCGGTTTAGAAGTCGAAAGGGTTTCTAACAACCTTGATTCCAATGTTTTTAATAATCATTACATATATTTAAAAATAAATAAAGTAGATTACACAAATAAAATAAACTTATTCTGTTTTAAAAACAAAAAGGAAAAAAAATATTTTTAAGTGGAAAAAAACATTGTGAAATAAAATTTTATTTAAAATAAAATAACCCTATCCCCCCTTAATAAAATCAAACCTTGCATTGGGAAGTGGTTTAGTAAAAATATCTGCTAATTGAATTTCTGTATTTATAAATTCTAAAAATATATCCTTTTTAATAACATGATCTCTTAAAAAGTGATGCCTTATATCAATGTGCTTAGTTCTAGAATGACTAATAGGATTTTTTGAAATATTAATTGCACTTGTATTATCACATAAAATAATTTTATTATTAAAATTCAATCAAAATTCCATAAGAGTTTTTTTCATCCAAAACACTTGTGCACAGCAACTGCCAGCAGAAACATATTCTGCCTCAGCTGTTGACAAGGCAACTGAATGTTGTTTCTTACTAGACCATGACACCGACGACTTTCCCAAAAAGTGACATGTTCCTAATGTTCTTTTGCTATCTAATATACAACTTCCAAAGTCAGATCTGAATAAGAAATCAAATTAAAATTAGATGTTTTAGGATAAAAAAGAGATTAAAAAACAGTTCCTTTCAAATATCTAAAAATTCTTTTAACATCATTTAGATTAGATTCTTTAGGATTTGATTGAAATATAGCACAAAGACATACTGAATACATTATATCTGGCCTGATAGCAGTAAGATATAATAAACTATCAATCATACCTATATATAACTTGTTATCAAATGATTTTCTAGTTTTATCCAAATCAAGTTTTATATTAGTACACATAGGAGTTGTAAATTTCTTTCTATTTTCAAGTCCAAATTTCTTAAGTAAATCAGTAATGTATTTTCTTTTATTCAAAACATTTCCAAAATATTTTTGATAAATTTGAAGTCCTAAGAAGAAATTTTGTTCTCCCATCATACTCATTTCAAATTCTTTTTGCATTAACTTTGAAAAATCATGACAAAGGGTTTTATTAGTTGATCCAAAAATTACATCATTAACATAAATTTGAACCAATAGAACATTATTTTTTACATTTTTTTAAAGAGTGTTGGGTCTTCCATTCAAACAGTAAAATCATTTTTCAAAAGAAAATAACTTAATCTTTCATACCAAGCTCTAGGTGCTTGTTTAAGGCCATAAAGAGCTTTAGTAAGTTTAAAAACAGAAACTAGTTTTTGAGAATTTTCAAAACCAGGAGGTTGCTCAACATAAACTTCCTCCATTAAATAACCATTTAAAAAGGAAGATTTAACATCCATCTGAAATAATTTAAAATTCATATAAGATGCATAGGATAAAAGGATTCTAATGGATTCTAACCTAGATATAGGTGAAAAAGTCTCATCATAATCTATTCCTTCTTCTTGATTGTATCCTTTAGCTACTAATCTTTCTTTATTTCTAGTTATTGTGCCTTGGTCATCCTATTTATTTCTAAAGACCCATTTGGTTCCTATTACTGGATAATTCTTAGGTCTTTCCACTAATTCCCAAACTTCATTTCTTTTAAATTGGTTTAATTCATCTTGCATTACTATTACCCAAGTTTCATCATCTAAAGATTCTTCTATAGTCTTGGGTTCTTATTGAGATAGGAAGGCATAAAATTCCACTAGGTTTTCTAAGTTTTCTCTTGTTTGAATTCATGTATCTAAGTCACCTATCACAGTTTATAAAGGGTGATTCTTTAGGGTTCTATACTTTCTAAGCAAAACATTGAAATATTCTTTAGTATCATGTTCCTCTGAAAAAGACTAAATTTATTTTATATCATTTTCAAAATCATTCTTTAAGTTCTCAAGTCTCATGTTATCATTAGAGTCAAGTTCATCCATTTGATCTGTCCTTTTCTCAAAGGGACCAGATTCATCAAATCTCACATGAACTGATTCTTCAACAATCCTTGACTTCTTATTATAGACTCTATAAGCTTTGGAGGTAGCAGAATATCCTATGAAAATACCTTCATCAGATTTTGGATCGAACTTACCAAGATTATCTTTGGTGTTCATTATGTAAACCATACATCCAAAAACATAACAGTAATTTACTTTAGGTTTTCTGTTATTCCATAGTTCATAGGGTGTCTTTTTCAAAATAGGTCTAATTAAAACTCTATTAATTATATAGCAATCTATATTCACAGCTTTTGTGCAAAAATATATAGGTAGACTATATTTATTTAACATAGTTCTATCCATTTCTTGGATTGTTCTATTTCTTCTTTCTACAATCCCATTCTTTTGAGGTGTTCTTGGTGCAGAAAAGGTATGTTTAATACCCATGTTTGAGCAAAAGGAATTAAATTCCTGATTCTAAAATTCTACACCATGATCACTTCTCAATGATATTATATTAAAACCTTTTTCATTTTGAATAGATTTTCGGAAACTTTCAAATAAAGTAAAACCTTCATTTTTAAATTTCAAAAAGAAAATCCATGTAAATATTGAATAGTCATCAACTAAAACATATACATATAACTTACCAACTAATATTTCTACTCTTGAGGGTCCAAAAAAATCCATATGAATAAGTTCTAGAGGTTTAGATGTAGCAATATTATTAACATATTTGAAGGATGATTTCTGTTTCTTGCCAAGTTGACATGCATCACAAAATCTGTCACTTTCAAATTTGAGACTAGGTAAATCAGAAACTAAATGTTTCTTAGATAACTTATTTAAAACATATATATTTCAATGTCCAAGTCTCCTATTCCAAATCCAAGATTCACTTACTTTAGCAGTCAAGAATTTTACTTGTTGTTTACAGAAGGAATTTAAATCCAAAGTATAGATATTTTTAGTTCTTGGTGCTTTAAATTTAAACAGTTTATCTTTAGAAATAGTACAACAATTGTTAGTAAAATAAATAGTATATCCATCATCACAACGTTTAGTGATACTTATCAGATTGTGTTTTAATCCTTGTACATAAAGTACTTTGTTGATTGAGACTATTTTTGGATCTCTAATAGTTCCAATGCCAACGTTTTTTCCTTTTTCATTGTCACCAAATGTGACAAGTCCTCCTTCCTTTTGAGTGAGTGAAGAAAAATTCAATGAGTTTCCACTCATATGTCTTGAGAAGACACTTTCCATGTACCATATATCTTTTCTTCTCTGGTGGCCTGCTACCTGTAAATACATTCAAACAAATTGCTTTGGTACCCATATTTTTTTGGGTCCAAGGGTGTTAGCTAGTAATGATCTGGGTATCCAGATTTTCTTGGTTCTTTTAAAATCATCTGAATCATATAAGTCTTTTGAAACATAGGTTTTATTAATACAACAAATTTGAGGTTGTCTTAAGAAACAGTTTTTAGCTATATGTCCCTTTGTCCCACAAAAGTTACAATTAACCTTTTTAGAGCTAGGAACAAAATAATTTTTATATAGCTTAGGTTTTTCACCTTTACTGCCAATTCCAAATATCTCCTTTTTAATGATAGTTTTTCCAAAAATTTCATTTAATGAATTCTCTCCTTTTGTAAAAACCAATGCAGCCTGTTTGTAAGATTCTACTTCATCCTGTAATGTTTTTATTCTTGATTCAAAATTAATATAGTTAGTGTTAATCAAATTTTATTTATCAGTTAATTCCTTATGTTGTTTCAGAATTGTATCTCTTTCATCTGAAACGTCATTATGTTTGTTTTTTAGTTACTTATGTTTCTTAAATAGTGAGTCATATCTTTCTTCAAGCATATTGCAGTAGACTGTAACTTTTTCATTTGTGGAGCTTGATTCAGGATTTGATTCAGAGGAGTAATATGAGTGTAACTCATCAGTTTCTTCCATAAAACACTTGTTCGCTTTTAGATTGAATTCTTCTTTATTTGAGCTTGATTCATGAGATCTACTAGAGTCTTCAGATACACTCCAACTGGCTTTCAAAGCATTCTTGTATTTCTGCTCATAGTCATTTCTTTTGAAGAATTTCTTGTTCTTTGCATCCTTCAATTGTGGGAAATCTGGTCTGATATGCCCCATATTCTTTCATTCATAGAATCTTACTTCTTTATCATCTCTCTTAAAATATTTTTTGAAGCCTCTTTTCTTGCTTTATAACTTTCAAATTTTTTTGGCTATCTAAGCCAGCTCTTCATCTGAGTTTGATGAGTCAGAGATCTCTGATTTAACTTTGACTTCTCTATTCTTCAGCTTTCTATTATGTTGTTGTGAAGTTCCTTTCAAGGAAGTATATTCTCTTTTGATAAGCACTTTATGTTCATTAGCCTCATCTTGCATTTCAGATTCATACATCATCAGTGTACCAATCAGCTATCTCATAGTTAGATTTTTGACAGGGGTTGATTGTCTGATTGCAGCAGAGATACCATTTCATAGAGTAGGAAGCACCCTCAATACTTTTAATGATTGATCATCCTATTTGATAGGTTCTCATAGAGATGTTATATTATTGACAATTTCTGTCAATCTCCCATTCATTTGGGTAATTCTTTCTCCTTCAAACATTCCGAAAGTATCATATTTCAGTTTTGCAGTTTCATATCTCATTTGTCTCACATTTTCTATTCCTTCATATGCCACAGATATTGTTTTCCACATCTCATATGCTATCGGGCACTGAGATACTCTGTTAAATTCATCTGGTCCTCGACCGCAGATGATTCCATTCATAGCCTTCTAATTCATATCATACTCTTCCTCTATAGCATCACTCAATGTCTCAGGATTTTCAAGAATTTCCTAAGGAGTTAGAATCATTGAATAGACTTTATATCCAAGGTTTTTCAGATATATTATCATGAACAATTTCCAGTATCCATGGTTGTCTCCATTGAAATATGGTGCTCTGACCATTGACATCCCTTCTCTTGTATCAGTCATAATGCTCTATCAGAATCTCGTCCACTGATACCAATTGTTAGATCTTGAATATATAGACTATACACAAGAGGGGGGGTGAATTGTGTCTTTCAGATTTTTTGTTAACTCTTCAATTGAATGAGTTCTGTCCTCTATGCTTTATCAGATTTGATCATGCAGCAGAAATAAATAAAAGCAGGGACATAAAGATGTATAGTGGTTCAGGGAACAGAAGGCCCCTAGTCCACTCCACCAACGCTCAACTCCACGAGCTTGATGATTTTCACTATCTGTTCCTCATTTCAATAGACCGGTCCACAACTGAATACAGGCAGTTGACACCTTTACAATCCAAGGAAAAAAAGGCCTTCTGGTTCAAACACGAACATACACAGCTTAGTACGAGAAGATGGTTACTCAAGAATAAAAAGAATTTCATAAATAATTTTTCTAGTTGATCTTGACAATTGCAACAGAATGCAATTGACAGCAGATGGATCGTCATCTCTAGAAATATTTATTTTCAAAAAAAAGTAATTCTGAGTCGATCCGGTTGCAGTAGATATAGAGATATAGTTCACAACTTCAGCATTAGTAGATCCACGGTATATATTCGATGCAGAACAAGTGAATTTTCTATTGATTTTCTTCTTCTTAAATGAACAGAGCATTGATGCTCCTTTTTGAATCAGCAGATCAACATGATTTTCTGCATTCTCTGTTTTCCACATTTTTAATAATAGATTGATCACAACTCTCTTGTATATGGTGTTTTTTTCAGAGAGAACATATATAATAAATCTGAGAATATCTCCTGTACATTTAGATCCATAAAAGTTTCCTTCTGATTAGTAGTATTCAAAAATTTGAACTTACAGAGTAGTTGTAACTTCCCTGAAAACTTGACATAAAAAAGCTCCTTTTAATTATATCTTTAATCCAATGATAAAACGTCTTTGAATTGGTCAAAGTCATACTTTAAAAACAACTTTAAATCCGGCTTTAAATCCGCCCAATAATCATCTTGCTGACCGTTGCATAAAAATATCGTCTTTTAAACTTTTCGACGCCAATGGTAAGATTGATAACGTGGCCTCCAAACGTAGGGTTGATGACATAGTCTTCAAATGTAAGGTTGAAAACGTATGGTTGAATCATAAATGTAGGGTTCATGTTACTTTCCTCAAATGTAAGGTTGATCTTAAATGTAGGTTTGATCATCCATACTTTTTCTTCAACTCTCAAGCGTACGGTAAAAGATCCATACTTCTACTTGATCCATACTTCTCCAAGAATGTATGGTTGTTTACAAAAGTAAGTTTTATGAACCATACTTTTGAGAAACAAATTTAATGTTAAGTACTTACGTACGGTTCTCCATCCATACTTTGCTGATAACCAAAACGTAAGGTTCATTCTTAACATAAGGTTCTTCTTCCATACTTTGCTGAAAACGCATGGTTTTTTAACCATACTTTTCTCTTATATCAAAAAGTATACACGCTTTTATCCTTATGCTACGTTTATCCACGTAGGGTATGAACAGTGATTCTAGGACGCGCTTAAATTAGATTCCGAACAACTAAGGTATGAACAGTGATTCTAGGACGTGCTTAAAACAGATTCCGAACACGTAATAAATTATTGTTATTTCAAGAGTAAAATAAATTAATAATTTTCTACAAAATACTAAATAAAATCATTATAAAATAACTAAGGGTATTTGTGAGCATCAAAATTATCATAAAGAGATAGAGTATTATTTTTAATAATATCCCCCTTTTAATAACATTATTATGTATTGTTGAAAACAATACTTTTCTCAACAGAATTGATAGATAAAAATAAATATTCCAAATATAAACACTAGAAATAAAATAAAAATAAGATTTAAAATCATAATTTAGATAAAAATAAAACATATATCATTTAAATAATAGGATCCCATACGCAAGAATATCAAAATTTCAAAACTAAAAAACATGTTTGATTTTGATTTAAATAAACCAATCAAATTTTTTTTAAAAAATAATTTCCCTTAAAGAATTATATTTTTAGACTCTGCTTTGATGTAGAAAATGGTTTCTATTTCATTTAGACAAAAAAACATAGAAAACAAGGGCGAATTCGTAAAATCAGTATGCCTTTCTTATGAAAACACCTGCCTCTCCAGGCTTACCACTGTCATATATATATACACACTAAAAATTCTGATTAATTAATCATTTGGATGATTCTCAAATCTATAATGAGGGAATGATATATACGTAATCCTATCTTAATGTATCCTTTAATTAAAAGTAAAAAAAATAAAAAACATATAGATGAATGATTAAAAATTGATGCCCATGTCAATTTAGGGTTTTAATACCAGCAATTAAAGAAACAATGGATATGAACAAAAAGATGATTGAATCCAAAAACAAGAAAACTAGTATTTATGACAATAGTATCAAATTAATTCATGACGACATCGAGTTCAAGAAATTAAAAACACAAAATATCCAACATATATTGATGGAACACATAAGTTAAAGAAATCGTCAATTCAAGCTACTTTTAAACCGATTTTTAAAATATTTGAATACTAAAAAAAAACAAAACATACCTTCTTGTAGATCGGGGTGACACATAATAGATCCCCAAAACTAAAGTTTTTTTCCCCCAAGTCTTGTTTGCAGCTTAAATCTAATCGGTGAAGCTCATCAACCGTCTCCATCTATGGTCAGAACCCTAACCCTAACCGCTCTTTGATCTCAAATTCTTCATTTTCACCTAGAACTGAAGTCAAATTTGATCCAAAGGCATTGATTGAACTTAGATCTATAGTCGTTCAACCCCTCCAACACAGACCTCAACTTGAGATTTTATTTCATTTGATGAAGTGTCAAAATCATTGGAAGCCTATTATCAGGTTTCCTCTCGGCCGAGGTAATGCTCGACTCCACCCATCCAGTTCGACTCGGCCCTCAAAACCCTCAATTTTCAATTATTCTTCTATTTTTTTTCAATTAATATATGAATCTTAGTTAATAATTGAGACTTTTTATAAAATAATAATTTTATTAATTTTAATGTCTTATATTCATATAACATATTAGTTTCATACTTCTTATTTTATTCAAATAATTATTAATATATTTATAATTCATAATTTTATAAAAAAATTCATAAACTTAAACGTATAATATAAGGTTCATTTTCTATTTATAAGGAAATTAAAAAAATAATACTCTTATATTAATATATTTAATTTTATTTAATAACTTTTATAATTAAAAATGTAATTCTTATATAATAACTTTTTATATATTTTGTTATTCAAATTTTTAGTGTTTACAATAATTGTAGAATAAAGATATTTATATTAAAATATTTTTTTAATGAAATTAATACCTCATTAATAAATATAATTTATTTATTAAAACAAAATAGTTTCCTTCGAAAAAATTTATAATTTGATCTAAATTATATTTTTTATTTTACAAAATTTCTTATTATTATAAAAATATTTATTAAAAAATTTCTTAGATATTTTAATTTTTAAAAAAAATTAATAAAAAATTATTAATTATTATTTTAATTTTTTTGGTATATTACACATACAATAAGTAGAATCACCATGAGAATCACCCCTAGAGATAGGATTTCCAAGTTACATTAAAATATTTCTAGGAGGAATATTCTAAATAATACAAAACATGAACCTAATCAATTCATTCTTCATAAATAAACTTAAATGATCCCCATATAAACCAAGGGATCAATTCAAAAAAATAGATTCAATAAAAAATAACACTATAAAAATTTAATTTAATTTAAATCAACACCATTTTATAAAGAGTCTAAATACTCATTTTATAAAATAAAGGACACTTTAAAAACAATCCATCTCATTTATAAAAATCATGAGAAAATCCACTTCGAAATTATATCCCAGGTTAATGTTTTAACTTTCTTACTATGGAATTATAAACATCTATATAAAATAGAAATTCATTTAAAAACACTTCTTTATTTCAAACATAAAATAGTTTTTTTAAACTCACTATATGAGATTTAAAATCATTTCACAAATATACCACTAATTCTGGTTTTAAAATCAAATCATTTCATGAAATCCCATTTTCACAAAAATGACATTCTAAATAAATAGAAAATCAAAAAAATATACATCACAGAACCATATCTGATTCATACACAATAAATAAAAATCACATTAAGATAATTTAGAAATTGATATAGTTATAAATAAAAAATTTAGAAGGCTTATAGAATTGTGCATGGTTTATCTGGCCATGCATTGACCATGCACTGATGGTGAGATGACCTATATAATGTTTCTAATACTATATAGATGTCCCTAAAAATTATTACATACCATGTGATATAAAAATGAAAATATAGTTATTATTATACTTTTACCACAAAACTCAATGAAACTTCCAATGTATCTAACAAAAATTAATGGGGATCAAAAAACCATTGTTTCAGATCAAAATCCATAAAAAATAATGAAAAATGAAGCCCAAATTTAGGACTCTAATATTGAATACCCATGGGAAATCATGTTTATTATTAAAAGGTGCTGATTGGGTACTTATTCCTGACTATCCTCCTCAGTTTTGATTGTCTAATCTCTATACTACAAAGACACACTAAAAGAAGAGGAGGGTGATCTGATGAAATTTTGTAATGAACCAGCCCATAGTGACCATATATGTCACACTAACTGATCTATGATAATGCCAAAAACATGTTTCTAATGACCATGAGATAAAAATAATCAGCAAGAAATCAAAATTATTAGTAGTGGGAAAGGATTATCTCTTGAATAATAAAAAATATTCATGAGAATCTACTAAGAATCTAGAATGGTGTATCTATAATTTAGAGTCTAATGTCTATAAAAAATGCTTATAAATAAATAAATACAACAAAATAGGTCATAATAAATAATGAAAAACCAAAATCATTATTAAAATATATATATAGAATCATATATAAGAATAAATAATTAGGTCTATAATAAAAGAATGATAAAGAATTAGATAAATGGATGGAAAAATTGAATGATGAAAGAACATCTAAGAAAATTCAATAACTCGATACACCAAAACAACACCTTAATGTAATGCATGGTCACTCACCAAATTCAAAATATCCACCAATGGACTACATGAATGACATTAATATTGTGATCACAACCTAGGAATGTTTATAAAAACATAAGAGCTATATACACAAGTAGGTGTGTATGTACGGTGTGAGGTAAATAAGACTAGTAATTTTTCACTAAAGTTTCTATGAAATTACTTTTATAAAATATTTCATATTTTCTAGTTTTATTTTTTAAAACTAGGTTTCCAAAATGAAAAATTATAAATAAATCAAGTATTATACAATTATCATTTTTAAAATCCAAGTTAAAATATTAAAAAAAGATCTTTGATGATTTAAAAGTAATTATTTTAAACTTATAAAGGTGAGTTATAATTTCCTTTGAAATATCTCTTTAAAATTTCCTTTTTATAAATAAAAATAGGAAAAACAAATTTTTGAGTAATTAACTTTAAAAAGAAGAATTTTTTTTATGAAAACAAAACAAAACAATTTTTTTAATATTTCAAAATATTCCTCAAAAATTATCTTTTCATATCAGATTGAAAAGAAAACTAAAAATTAAATGAAAGAAGGTAAAAAAATTAAATTGTCAATATCATATTAAAGGTAAAATATAAGAAAACAACAATTATCTCATTGGGTAACTCCCTTAGAAAGGACATAATTTACACTATGGGACACATACTAGTGTATTAATCTAAGATAGTGTACTATAAACCGGTATCTCTCAATTATCTTCCTAGGGACCCATGAAATAGTCAAAGTTAATGTGAAAAATTAAACAAGAAATATTATTATCATATTAAACATGATAAATAGACCTCATCTCATCTCCAATACCCTATCTTGAAATAACCCCATTCTCATTTTCATAAGAATCACATAACAATTAAATTCACATATCATAAAAGGGAAATTTTCACATAAGACATAACATGATGAGATCACAAAACCCTTAGTTATCCTCAAATTCACTAGAAAAGATCCTCTTAGACAATTATACAAACCCTTGGCATATATAAAATATTTTTATAAAAAAAAATATAGAACTAAAACTAATGAAAAAACACTTTACTCAAAGTATATAAATCATGAAAAGCATTTAATAAGCCCCTCATGGTAATATATATAAGTGAATCGTGAGATATACTGAATTTAGAATTATCAATAATTACATGACATGTATAATAAAATAATTTCACAAAAACAAAAACCTAAATCACTATAAAAATATCACATTCAATAATGAATACCAAACCAATAAATTTGAAGTCCCCTGTAAGCTATAGAAAACCAAACCCATATAATTAAATAAAACCAAACTCTATGTTCAACAACCATATCCATTAAGGTTCAGGGTAAAAGAATAAACTAAGAGAAAATCATAGAAGGAAGGATTTATATGAGAAAAAGAGGACCTTAAGTTAAATTAAACATGGAATCCATGAGTGATGGGATTGAATTAAAAGAAGAATAAGAAATATCCCTTAATATAACCCTTGGGATAGCCAAAAAATGTGAAATGATGGTTTAAATAGAGTAAAATTGAATACTAGTAGAGTGGTAAATTTAAAAATTAAAATTATGGTAAACTCGCATGTTTTGGATACTATTTTACTAGATAAAGACCATATATAAAACTAATATAGGGGTGGATTTTATTTGTAACACCTTAACTCAAACCATCAGGTCTGATCCTGAGAGTCACATGACCTCATGTACACCTCTTCATATGCAAGAGGTTTCCAACTAACAGTGAGGGTCTAAGTCCATCAGTGGGAATTCTATACACTCAGTATAATTTTCTTAAAGAGATAATAATATAATATAATATAATAACATATATTAATCATAGTAAACATGTGGAAACTATATAGAAGGCATGATATTCATATAAATAAGTAAACAGAGATCCCAGTGTGAAATCCAAACCCAAGTATGAGTGAAATAAGTTAAATAAATAAAAAAATTATTATCCTATGGAGTATATACTCATATCACTCCTAGATCCATTATCCTTAGATAAAATGTCTATCACATGCCCATTGACCTTGTCTTGTTCTCTATTCATGAAGTCTACACATGTATAAAAATGCTGATACATGACATGAGTAATAAAATATAATATGACACCAAAAATACATATTTAATAATTGCGCACATGTATAAATGGTTTATTCCATGAAAATAATGAATTTTAAAGTAAGAATAACAATCACATACCGAGAACTAGTGTGCTACCCAGGCCACAACAATTGCCAAATGTAACTGGTTTAGATCTATATTTGAAGGATAAAAAGACCTATAAAAAACTATTATAACTATGAATAAGGGTATTGACATGTCATTCAGTAACATCAAGGCATCAAGTAGACACACTACATGGTATCGTCAAGGATTTTAGTTTCATAAAGTTCCTCGATATACTTAAAGCATTTGGTTTTATTACATTCCTCAGTATCATTAAGGAATCATGTTACACCTAGGCTACAAGGATAACATTATCCTAACCCATGTATGAGTCTCTTTTCATCTTCATTTTACACCATGTGAACTCCTCATCTAAGGTTAACCATACCATTATGGTCCACTTATTACAGATAATATGAAACAAACTCCAATGGTAAGATAACACAAAATAAGGTAGATAATTATAAAACAAGCATAGCATGGAATCATGAGAAAAATAGTTGAATCTTATAAGAACATGTGAATCAACATCAATCATGGTAATAAGATACAATAGAAATTATCATGGAAATAAGAATCAATCATGGGTATCATGAAGACACACACACCTTCATGAAATCACAATCAATCAAGAACATAACCATGAAAACAAAAATAATAATACCTTGGAAAAAATTGTATATAAAATTGAAAAGTGTTAAGGAACTTCCTACATAAAAGTTATTGATAAATAAATATAAAGTTTTAAAAAGGATCAAAGTTTTAACACATCAAAAATCCATTGGGAATGGTTCACATTAAAATGATGTCTATCTTCTGTTATGGTCCATTAATAAAGAACAGTAGAGCAAAGTATCATGAGAATTACAAGTCAAGAATGTTGTTATAGAATCACATACATTAAGTATTCTTCCAATATAACCAATTATAAGGTATGTTAAAGGAAGTAATTTTAAATCATCAGATTCATTGTTGATTTAAGAATGAATCATGAATTCCTTGTCAAATCTAGAAGAGGTCTCAGGTTTAAACAACAATCATTGATCCATCACCAATCCATCATTGTAAAATAGATTCAAGATTGGAATACAAAAGAATAGGATATCAAGATGATAAATCTATATAAATTACCTAGAAATATCCAATATTCATGAATATTTTATCTTTGTTCAAGAATTTTTTTCATTGGTACATCTATTTCACCACAAATCTACCATGAATTCATCAAAAGAATAAGGTTCTATCATTGACCCCCCTTATAGAAGATGTCAAGGAAGATGATTCATCAAAATGTACCAATTGAATTCTCATTGTTGAAGGTAGAAATTTTTTTATCAATAATTATGTCAATATTATAGATCTACCATCGATATTTGAAGAAATTATGAATTCATAATCATGTCATTAAGGAAAACACAGATCCAACATATATCTATGTTCATCAGATACGGAAGAATATGAAATTGGAATATATCTAAAAATAACTCACCATTAAAAATTTGTTATATTAGTCAATTTTTGATGGACCAATGGGTGTGACATCTAGATATTTAAAAATAAAATTGTGTTCAATAGCGTATATGACACACAACACCGAGCTTAAACACACCACAAAATATTATTATTTAAATATGACCATTATAACCTAGTCATTAAATTAGAGGGTATAAATAGAATTAACCACATTAGGAAATATATTAAGGTCATAAAAAATAAAAATTTATTTATTAATTTTTATTAAATAAAAAATTTATATTTTAGAAAAGTCATATTATGCTTCAAATATATATGTCCTTCAAAAATAATTTTTATTGATTATTGTGACCAAATATTATATTTAATTTATTTCACTTTTAAAAAATTAATTTGAAAAAAAACATCATTTTTCAATTCATAATTTAAAAGTTATCTTAAACTTATTTTTTGGCTATTTTATGAAAAGACTAATTTTTTGATAAATACTAAAAAAAGCTCATTATTATTGAAAACTGTATTTTTTATTCAAGAATTTATAAATTTCAATTTTTAAAAAAATTATTTCAAAGTAAAATTAGTTATATTATTTCATTATTAGTGATATTAAGTTTATTTTAATCACTTTAAAAGTTTAATTTGGAATAAAAACATTTTATACTTAAAAACGCACATTTTATGCATTACAATTGTTTCATTATATTTGGTATAAAATCATTTTAACCTGTGTTAAAACTAAATGTTAAGGTCTCCATTTTTCATATTAATTATTATTGGTTCAATTTAATTTAACCCTTTTCACCATTGTTCAAAATTTAATTATTTACAGGACACTTTCCCATGAAAATAACCTATATAATATTTAAACAAAAGTAAAATACAAAAATGTTAATCTCTTATTTAAAATATCTTTTATCTATTCACATAAAGATACAAAAAATATTTTATTGAATATTAATGGTTATCTTGATCATAATTAAATTATTTTCATGATGGAAATTAATTTTTAATTTTTTAGTGGTTATATAATTACCTTAAATTCTTACACAATAATAATACAATATATCTTCAATTAATAGAAAAATAAAATAAATGATTTTAAAATATTAAAACTGATATGATTTGAGTTATTTATAGTTTTATATGAATTTTATATATTTATATAACATAATATTGTTGTTTTAAAGGATTATACTGTAATTCAATCATTATATTGGTATTTTTAAAGTCAAATTAAATGAAAGTTGTCGAAAATGATATATATTATATTATGTGAAAATAATACTTTATTAACTTATTTATAAATAATAAAAATAATAAAAGAGTATAAAGTAGATAATTTATTGTCTAAAATGGAATAAATTGTCCATTTTTATCTAATTTTCACCTTATAAGTGAAACTATAAACTTTTAGGAGTGAAAAATACATTACAATGGTTAAAGTTAAAATTGGTTAATCGGGGGGTTAAAATAAAATATAATGTTTAAAATGACACCAAAACTAGTATAAATTTAATTTTATGATAAATTTTTACCTTATCATTATTTTTTAAAATATATATCCATTTTTAAGTATTTTTCTTGAAAATCACTTAGTTATATTATAATCGTTTCAGTAATTCCATGTGTGTTAATTCCCTCCCTTGTAAAAGGACACCCATTCCTATATTATTTACACCACATTTAAAAACCTAGATCAACTAAGCCATAAAAATTTCACTTATCAAAATCCCTATTCAGATTATAGAGTTTTTTTTATTCCTAAATGATCAACCATAGGTTCATTAAGAAAGGATCTAAAGGAGGTCGCCCAAAGAAGAGGTAATCATCTTACCCGACCTCTTTCAATTTGTTTGTTCTTTTAACACCTATACACCTAAGGTATTGATCATAAAATAATAAATTTATTATACTCAATATTATTAAATTTTATTATGATTATGAAACCACCATTATCCACCCTATTTTTCATCAAATGAGAAATGAAATTATCGCTTGTGAGTACGCACGACTTACCATCTCGAAGTAGTGGTACACATCATTTTGCATCACTATATTTTATTCATGGGTATAAAAATGGGTTTAATATTTATATATTATATTTATGAGATAATTATGTTTATTTAATGATGATATGACATCAACCTTCTAACCTTACAATCTATAGGAAAATGATAAAGTCACTTGAACGTACGTGTTGACTACCACCTCCATGAAGCGATGTTATTCATTTTTCATTTATACTTTAGATGGATAGTAATAAGGATATATTTAATAAATATATATGAAATATATGATATTATAATGATTCTTTATATGTGTTTTATTATTTACTATTCTTTTGTTCATTCCATCAAAAAGTGAAAACAAAGTTCATGTGTATGTATGATCTACCATCTCCAAGAACGATGTAATTAATTTTTATATATCTATATTTTATCTATGAAAATAAATATATATAATTAATATATATGATATTTATAACATGATTAAAATTAAATATATGATTTAACCATGATTGAAATACAAGGATCAAAACTAGTGAACGAAAACATACATGACAAATGAAGCAGTTATCACTCAGAATAAACGTGTTAAAAAAATTTTATCATAAAATGGTGATAAAAGGTTATAATTAAAAAATATATGGTATGATATATTTGATTATGGTTAAATAATATATTTATAATGAATATAAACTTATTATAAAGGGATTTTAAACACATATAAAGGAAGTCGTACCTAAGGTAAGGGTTTATTTCACAATATCATCATTATTCAAGATTGTTTATGTTTAATTATCCAATGGAAAATATTTTCTATGTATATCTTAAACCCAATATATTTTATTCTCAAATAGGTATATATGTAAATTACATGTTTTCATTTCATTTTACTCTCTTTATGTACTCACGATACCAAAATAAATTTTTTAAGGAATGTTGAACTTGTATTTTTACTTACTTGAGAATATTTCGCTTCCAGGTCCATATTTTTGTTGAAATGTCTAAAATAATGCTATTAATATCATAAATTAATTAATGAAAGAAATTTTTACTCATTTTTTCTTGTTTAATTTTTTTAAAAGTAATTTTCTTATCCTTTTCCTAATGTGGTATTTTTTTCCTATTACTAAAGTGGGAAAGGATTGTTTTTGTCAATTATACAACATGAATGGAATTTACCACTATAATTATTTATCATTAGTTTAAATATTAATTTACTAGTTTACAATGTTTTTTTGTAATAAAATCTTTTCCTCAATATTTTGTAAATTTTTAGATTTTTAATAAGTGATTCAAAATGAGAAAGGGTATTTTCCTAAATAAATTTACAATAATATTCTGAATTTATTTTCATATATATCAACATAATTTTTTAAATATTATTATTTATTGAGGATAAACTATAGTGATATTATCCACCATATTTCTCTGGATGGTTTATGATCAGTTTTATTGGATAAAGTATTGAGATTATTTATGCTAGTTCTTTCAATACATACATTTATTATTTTTTGAGGAATTTTGATTAAGTTTTGTTGTTTATTTATATAAGGAATGAATTGGAATTATTAATTAATATATGGGGACCAAAATTACATAGGCCCTTGATGCATCGGAAGGTCTCATGAGCCAAACCTGATTGCATAATTGGATTATTTCTTACACATTTATGTAACATGTCTTAGCCTGAGACCTCAAAGGTAAGTTTTAGATGTCTTGGAATGAGGTCGTGATGGTAAGTTTCAGATGATCCACATTATAAATTATATCATTATGAAATAAGTTATTAGTGAACATGTGACTATTTTAATTATTATGATATCCATGTATAATTTTTTATCTAATGTGATTATTTATATGGAATTATTTTATTATCATTGATTTCATGCCACATTATTCATGCCTTATTAGCTTCTGTTATATGAATACCCTTACTGAGCATATGTTCTCACCCCTTAATTATGTTTCCTTTCCCTAGGATTACAAGAATCGTATTTTGATTGATATTCATGGATTTTATAATGATAATAAATTTTTCCTCAATGAAAATATAATGTTGTATTTTATTCTTTAAAATGTAATGTGAGATTTAAGTATGTATCTAGTTTTTCAAGAGTAATAAACTATTTGATACATTGGGATAAAATAAATTATATCTATTAAAAATATAATAAATTAATCACTGGATATAAGAGTTGGATGAAGAATATAGTGAATAAAAATTATGTAGAGGATAACTCTTACATTAAATACTTGAATGTCCTTTTAGAGTAACTCTTAGAAATGAGGGATTTGAGAGTTCTTCATGTGGGAAAAGGTTTCCAAAACTATGTGATACTTTTTAAGAAGATAATATGGTAAGGTATTTAAGATAAAATCAAAATAAATTAACACTTTGAGGTGGGAAGAGGTGGGGTCCTTTTATAAATGATAAGGGGTGGAATTTTTATAAATTCTCATTCTATAATATAAAAGTAATGCCATGTTCAAATCAATTAGATCCAAATTTTATAGTCAGTAAATGTAATATAAACATAGGTTCATAAATCCCTTATAAAAAAATTTATAGATAATTTTTTGTGTTATTTTATGATCTTATATCTTAATTTAACGTTTTTACCTTATTTTACCGTAGTAACTTTTTTATATCTACAAAAGAAATTGAAATTATTACCAAATCAGGAAATTATGATACCAAATATAAAATCCATTTTATTGGATTCAATTTATAAAATTGAAAAAAAAATATTTAAATATAATAAATGTATAACACATAAAAACAATTTTTAGGGAAATATATTTTTATGTCCAAAAATATGTTTATTATTATTTATTACTGAATAATAATCATTAAATGAATTGTTATTTATTTAATTATATATATAAATAATAAAATTCTTTAAAATCATTCATATTTATTGATCAATTGAATTATTAATATAAAATACCCAAAATAATAAATAAAATTATTTAAAAATTATCCCCTTTTAACGTTAAATTAATATAATCGCATCCCATTGTTTTTATTCTAACCAATAAATTTTATCAAAACTTTGTATTATAATATTTATTTAAAAATATCAAATAATTATTTAAAACTAACATATAATGAATAAAAAATGCATATTTTTAGAATATATTATTCTAACTAATTATCATCTTTTATTTATTTCCAGATTTGTTAATTTAATTATTTTAATTTTTTTACCAATGATTTCACAATTTCAATATACATATTGAATACAAGAATATCCAACAACCATATATTTAATGGATATATAACCAATGAATATATATATAATGAACATATATATAATAACCATATTATATTCCTATATAAATCCTTACATACACATATAAAATCATCAACACTCTTCATTTACATCATTCTAAAAAATTATATTATATTTATAAGGTTTTTCTTTATTTCCAAAGATATAATCATAGGTATGATATTAAATGAAAACCTTGAGGAACTTGATTTCAATTTCTTAGTCTTTTTATTTATAGCTGGATTTATTCCTCTCGTACTTTTCTTAATTATGTTTCATATCACATTCTCATAATGTATTAATTTTTATCTTATATTATAATATCTTATAACAATAACATGTATCTTGGTTCGTTTTATTTCAATTCTTTATGTTAAATAATATATTCAACACAATATTTATTTAAAGATAAACTCATACTGAAATCTCATCGTAATACATTCTACTCCCCTTATATAAATTGCATACTTGAAATTTTAGTTCCTCTCATTGACAAGAAAAGATGAGGGTATAGTCATAAATTAATATATAATTTTTATTGAGACATATACCATACATTATTTTGAAGGAATAAGACACTCATATTTTCCCCAACCATTTAATGAAAATGCACCTCCTCATTAGGTATTAAGACCCATATAATGTAATTAATTTTCATAAGGAATTTATAGTCAAACTTGAACTGATAGACAATCATCAGTTGATTTGGGGTATGAAACAGGGTTTACCAATCCTAAAAATTGATATGGGATATATGTGAATAAGTCTAATACATGCCCAAAAGTGCATCAAATCTAACTAAAGGTATAATACTAAGATTTATGGGAATCATATTCCCACCAACTTTTCTTGGAGAGGAATTATATATTTGGGATGAAGTCATCATAAAACAAGGAGTTTTAATTGATAATATAATATCAAATCACTTGGGATATGAATTAATAGTCTTCAATAATTTACAATATTTTAAGGAATTCATAGAAATGGGATAAAAGAAGACTTTATTTTAATATTGAGCATGCCTATCACCAACAAAATTTATGATTATTTATTCATTCCCTTATTAAACCAAAATGGTTAGCTTAAGTATCAAACAATAATATTCATAGTAATTTCTCATATGATAAGGGAAATAAAACCTAATATGTCTTAAATTTTGACACCTTTATTTCAAGATATAACATTTTAGGTTAATCCTATATAACTTTTTCTTCATCATATGTTATTTTAGGTAATATACTCTTATTATTTATTAAACCCCCCCTAAAAATAACTAAACCTCATTATGATACCAACTAATAATCCCAAAAACTCCTTATCCTAGATCTAGTGATAGAAATACAAACTTTATATATGCTTTGATACCAAGTGAGATAACCTAAGCATAATAAAATAATATTTTAAATCATTTCTACAATTTAAAATTTTGGAGCATAATGAAAGATGGTAGAAATAATTGGTTTTTTTAGGTTCTATCCTCTTATTTTTTATCATATGTTGTTTAAGTTGATATCCTCTCAGTTTTGATGGTTTTGGGTGCATTAGAAGATAGAAGGTACCATTCCCAATGATGGGTTTTCATTATATTAAATGGATAATATTGAAGAACATGATGACTAATCATAAAGTCCATTGAATATAACCAAAGAAAGTAGATGAAATGAATCTAAAAACATAGATAAGATATTTTTATTATTAAATTTATAATTAATTTAACAAAAATAATTACCTTAGTCTTGAGATTCTTTTTTTTGTTGAAATTATTTATAATTTAAAACCTATTCAAGTTATACCATTATTGCACTAAGAGGATATAAAGAAGAATACATATAGTTGTGATCTACACGTGATCCAAAGTATCTGAGAATTGCTGATGGGAATCCAAGTAAAAGAGTGGTGGTACTGATCATCTTACATTGCTAACCTTTTATGGGACTGCAATCCTTTTGGTTAGAAGATTGTATATCTTGTTCTCTTGATCATGATAGGGAATAATTAGTTGAACAAATTCTCTTGATTTTGATAATAATCCTAGAGATGTTCTTCATTAAGATAATTCTATAGGTTGAGGATAAATTATACACAATATAAATGATTTAACACAATTTATAAAATTATAAAATTGGTTATATATAGAGCTATGGTTTAATATTGATAATGTCAAAAATTCTCGTAATCAAATAATAAAACTAATATATTCCCCATGATAATAATAATAATAATAATAATAATAATATTATTATTATTATTATAATTATTATTATATCTTTTCATACACCAACTTGTAGAAATTAAATATCATTTTAATTAAATAATTATTTATTAATTTATTGAAATGATATTTAATATTATATTGTTTTCATTACTAAGTCGTTCACAAGGTATGTCAACCTTCCTATACATTTATTTAACATCAAATAAGATATGTTATTCATTAGATAAATAAATAAATATTATATACATAGTATTGAGAATAAATATTTAATTAATATTCAACTCAAAAAATATGGTGATTTTACATTTTTAATCAATATATCTCAAATAAATATTATTACATGGTCTTATGAATAAAATTTATTCCAACAATTAAATTAAAATATAATTCAACTAAGATAAAAGGAAACACTATATATTTGACCCTCTAGGCCTCTTCCTCAGTTGAATTAGTAAGGCTTACTAAAAATCTTATATTAGTATCTAGAAACTTTTAAAATCCCATGTATGGGTATAAATTAATATCACAATGATAATAACCACTTATTATCACCCATTATGTAATATAACCCCATTATATCTATGTCTTATCAAAAATATTGAATACTCTTTTTATCCACTTATAATGTCAATATATCCTTAATTAGATTATTGAAATGAATTATTTAATCACCATGGACAAGGATGTTAGTTGAAAAATTATATTTAAATCAAATGTCTAATATATCATCTTATAGTGTTTGAAGGAAAAAATCTTTTACTAACTTATTCATTAATACCATACCACTCATGTCTTAGACAAAATATCTCACTTTACCATGAACATAGGTCATCCCATTTTGGGTAATACATCGAAGTATGTGACTCATGATATTAATTTATAATAATATCAAGTCCAAGGACCAATATAAACATTTTTAGATAGATATATCCAATGGCTTGAAAAAATATGTAATTTCTACTTGCGTGTTTATCCTTATAATCTCTTATAATGGATATTAAAAAGTGATAAATTCAGGAGATGAAGCCTTATTCACTTAAGATATTAAAAAACCTAATAGTCTATATCATATATGTCCCATTATATGATTTAACATAACTATATGAATTATTTTTTATAGAATAATATCATAGTACATCAAGGTTATTATTATAGTGGGGAACTAATATTACCTTTTTATGTGAAAAATACTCTAAAGACATTTTAAAATTAATTGTACATAGATGGAAATCAATATGTGACAAGAAAATTATTAATATTCATGTATTTTAATATAAATAAAATATAAAGTATAAATTCATTGGTTCAAGGTAACAAAATACAATAGAATCCCACTTACTCTAGAGCCAACTATTAATAAATTTTATCCACTATTTCTCAAAGGATATTCATGATTTTTCTATGATAATACTTTATTCAATGGATTTATAACATTATCCTCTATGGAAAATCATGTTATTGATACCTCACCTCTCTAAGAAAAATCCCTCAAGAAATAATACTTCTGTAGTATGTGTTTTGGCTATTGATAAGACTTTCGATCGTTGGAAAGAGCCACCCCTATAATACCATCATTGTAAAATGTGATAGGATATTTTTTTATAGGTACCACATAAAGATCCTTAATGATGTTTCATATCTACATTACTTCATTAGTGAAATTAAAAACCAAAATATACTTGGACTCTGTTATAAAATCGGTGAACACGGGATACTTTGATATATTCCAACTCTCAACTCCTATATCAAAGTTGAAGATATATCCCAATTGGGATTTTAGATCATCCTGGTCTATTTGGAAACTAGTATCTGTATATCCCTTGATGACTATCTACTCATCTTTTCTATAAACAAGAAAAATATCCTTAGTACACCTCAAATACGTAAGGATATTCTTGACTTCCATCCAATGGTGGTCTCCTAGATTCACTCGATATCTAGCTATCATGATCATGGTGTAGGAAAAATATATCCTAGTATATTTTAGGGAATACATATCTGACCCTACCACAATTTTGTATGGGATCCTTATCTTCCTTTGTCTCTCCTCCTATTCTTGATGAGACATCATCTTGGAGATATATATTCCTTGTGACATTGGAAACAATATCATCTTGGACTTTCCATATTGAATATATTAAGTATATTATCAATTTATATCCCTTGACTTAATCCATGAAACCAATTATATCTATCAAAATGTATCTTGATCCTAAGAATGTATGATTATTCATCTAATTCATTCTTGAATAAACATGTGTTCAACTATGTCCTAATGGATTGTAAGACTGGTATATTATTTCCAATTAGTAATATGTCATCAACATAAAATATTAATAAAATAATCACACTTCTATTAAAATGTATATAGACACAAGTCTCACATTCATTATTTATGAATCAAAATTTTATTATGTCTTTGTCATAGTGAATTTTCCCTAATCTATATTCTTTCTGTAATCTATAAATGGATCTTCACAACTTTTATACCATACTAGCATCTTTTTGAGTCACAAATCCTTTTGGTTTCATCATATAGATCTCTTATACAAGGTCCTTGTTAAGTAAGTATTTTTTGACATCCATTTTACTAATATTGTAATCATGGAAAAAGCTTATGGAAAGTAAAATTAGGATTGATTTTAGTATATAAACTCTTGGAAATACTTCACCATATCTAATTCATTAATTCTATTTAAATCCATTTGAAAATAGTCTATATTTATAGATACTAAATTTACCTTCCATGTTCATCTTCTTCTTGAAAACCCATTTTCAAAAATGGGATTTATATCAACTAGAGGATATACCAAAGTCCATACTTGGTTTTAGTACATGGGATATCTTCCATAATTCATGGATTCATTCCATCTACTAGCTTCTGCGCCCCTTATTTCTTCCTTTTAGTGTACATTTTCATTATTATAAACTAATAATGAGATTAATTCCTTTATGAATATAAAACCATATATTTCTAATTATGAAACCTCTCTAGTTATCTTACAATGTAGTTGTGTCTTTGGAACATCCTATTTTATATGGATTTGTGGAATTTATTTTTTCCATCACTTTTGTATCTTAATCCATGACTTCATCAATGTCAATGTTGTGCTCTCCATATCTTTTAGATATGTGATCCATCTCATGAAATATGGATTTTATTAACATTATAAATTTCTTATTTTAGGGTTATTATAGGTAATACACATTAGTTTCATTTGGATATCCATTAAATATGTACTTAGTGCCTTAGGATATAAGATTATTACTTTAAGAGGTATCAAAAAATGATTCACATACCCAAGAATAAATATGTGAGAAAACAAGTTTATTTACACTCCATAATTTTATTTTATTTCTATATTTGGAACTCTATTTAGATTTTATTTTTTTCTATAATGTTTGTCCCTAAAAGGATAATAGAACACATACATGACTCATCATTTATCTCACCATGGAAAAATGGTCTATTTCCTCCTTTCGCTTAAATTATTCCATTGTTGTTTATAATTAAGAGTTATTTGAGAAGTAATCCCAAAATCCCATTGATAATCAATGAACTCTTAGTTAATATATTCTTCACCACAGTTTGACAAAATGTCATTTCTCTACTTACCAAGTTGATTCTCAAGTTCATTCTTGTACATCTTGGAATTTTAAAAGGAATTTAATTTATAACTCGTTAAGTAAATATATCCATATATACTAATTTAATTGATATAAGTTATTATTTATGATAATACAACCCTTTTTAATAGAAAAAATGATCCATAAAAATATGTATGAAACAATTTAAGAAGGTCTATAAAGCATCACCATTTCTAAAAAATAGAGTTTAGTCATTTATCCTTATAAAAAATCATTACATTAACCTTGTGGTTTTAGTTCAAAAGAGTGTAAATAACCATTTATATAGTTAGTTCAATAACTCTTCATTTACATGACAGAACCGATGATTCCATAGTTGGGTGTGATATTATTCACGCAAACCATATTTTTTTCCAATTCCCAATACTTGGTTTTCATATTCCAATACATAAAGACCATTATTAAGATGTGTCATTCCATAATATATTGTATATTGGTAAAAGTATAATTCTTTTTCACAAATTAAAAAATAATATCATATATATTAATATATTATACACAAATAATGTTTTTAGTAAAACTTATCACACAATAAAAATTATCTTAAACCAAGATCTATCATATTGGAAATGTGAGTTGGTAGTCTCTAATAGCTACTCTAAAATGTCTAGCTACGTTAGTGTCTCATTGATCCACCTCACCTTAGGAAACTATTATTAATCTACTTGGTTACTATAATTGGATTCAAATGTGAGAACCACTAGAGATTTATAAGACCCAATTTAAATAAATATGAAGATTGTATTCGATAACAAACACAATTGAAGCTTCCCCTTGCTTCTTAACTATGGAACAATTATTCTTCCAATGGACCTTTTTCTATTTCAAAAATATATCATCCTCATCACTTTATCTTTCCTAGATTTTATTCTTATTTTAAGGTCAATGAAAAGTTCATTTAGTTTAATATCATAATATTTTATAACATTTTTCTCCTTAAATAAATTTAATTCTTTGATAGCTTGTGATAGACAGTGCCCCAATTCTAAAAAAAACAGTAATATAGTATACTTTTATAACCTAGATATTAAATTGGAAGAGTGAATATGAATAACCATATTTAAAAAAATTAGGATTTATATAAAGGAAATATATTTATTAAAAGAACTCAATTTTTAGTAAAGTCATTGTATGCTTTAAAAAACTTTTTCTCCTAAAAATGATTTTTATTGATTATTTTGAGGAAATAATATATTTAATTTTATCAAATTTAAAAAATTTATTTTAAAAAATTAAATTCATTTTTTTAATAATCATATAAAAATTAACATTTGTTGAATTTTTCATAATTTTCTAAAAAAATTGATTTTTCAATGAATAGTTAAGAATATTGATTTTTATTGATAAATATAATTTCATTTAAAACATTTAATAAAATTATTTTTTTTATAAAATGGGTTTAAAAAATAAATTTATTCATTTATATTAATAATATTCCAATTAATCCGATTATAAAAAAAATTATGTTTGAATATTTAATAAATACTTTTTATACTTAAGAAAACATTTTTCGGGAAAACAACTTTTCATCACGTTCTACAAGTTTAATTTTATATTAATTTATTCCAATTATGTGAATTGAATTTTATAAGATGTATTACATATTTTTAATCATCATGCAATTTTTTTAATGAAAACACATTCATTTTTTGTCACAATGAATAGTAAAAAGCAGTAAAAAATCATCATAGTTAAGGTTAAAACAAGTTTACTGGGGGTTAAACCACGAGATAAGGGTATATTTTTCAATTAAATTTGTATAAATCAAATAGGATGGACATATTTATAACTCATCCTATCCCAAATTTTAATATCTATCCATTTTGAATAATTTTTATTTAGCATGACATTATTATATTTTAAACTTTTATGAAATTTCAAGTATTTCCTCTCTCACATTTATAAAAAGATACACCGCGTTTATCTTTTCTACACCACTTTGCGAAATATATATCAAGAAAACCCAGAAACATTATCTTAAAAAAATCCATATATTGAGTTAAATGTTTTTTATTATTAAAATTCTATTCCAAGTGTTTTTAAGAATGTATCTCAATAAGGTTAACCAAAGGAGAGGTAGTCATCCTACCTAACCTCTTTCAAATTAGTTCTTATTATACATCATCAAAATACATGGAATTCATTATAAAATAATAAAATTAGTAAAATAAATATAACTATATTATGATTATGTAACCACTGTGATTCACACTCTTTTTTGTCAAATGATAAGTGGGAGTATCACCCATGCGTACTTGTGGACTACCGTGTCTACATAGCAATATAATTCATTTTCCATCCCAATATTTTATGGATGATTTTTATAATAGTTTTAAAGATTTTATATTATATTTATGGAATAATTCTTCTTTTATAATTTTACTACCATATCTACCTTCTTACCTCCCAATCCGTTGGAAGATGACTATGTCACTCATGCGTACATGTGGACTACCACCTCCATGAAGCATGTGATTTTATTCATTTATACTTTACTTGGATGGTAATAAGGATATATTTAATATATATATGTGTTTTTTTGACATAATTATTATTATTTAATGATAAAATACTATTTTTCTTTCTTTCTTTCTTTTAATTTGAAAATGAAAACAATCTTATTGTGTACGTACGCCCCACCATCTCTATCAATGGTGAAAATCAGTTTCTATTGCTAAATTTTTATATATGATTATAAATATTTTTATAATGAATATAAATGGTATTTATTTCATAAATAAAAATCTTGATATTATGGAACCATTATCAACGTACAAGAACTAGAACTACAAAACCAAAACTTTTAGGAAAGACGAAACTGTTAACACCCAAAAATAATGATTTTAATAAATAATTATTAATAAATTGGTGGTTAAATGCTATTGGTGGATGATATATTCTATTATAATTATTTTAATGATTTTGGTATATAATTATAATAAATTTACACTTATTATATAAGAGGTTATGTAATGGGATTTCTCATCTCACTTTTATTTCTGTGAGACACATGCCATATTCAATAATTGTTTCTTTTGTGTTCTGTATATAATACCCATGAATGTATTTTATGATTATTGTCCTGAAAATTACATGGATTTAAAAATAATACTAATTTTATCTCTATAATTAGTTTTTTTTATTTAGATATTACCAAATTGGTAAGGGATTTATGTTTCAATGTCATTTTCATCAATATTTTTTATGATTGATTTTCTATTAAAGGAAATTATATTATAATTTTCTGATAAAAACAATTCATTTTATCATCCTCTTATTATTAATTAAATTTTCAAATAATAGTATCATCTCCTCTCTTTGGTACTTAAAATGAAATTTAAAATGATTTTAAGAAAAACATACTTCATTTATTCTTTTTTCTAGATTCTTTTTCTTCTATGTCCATGTTTTATCGAAATAGTTTTCAAGAATGTTTTTACTATTATCATATGATTGTTTAAATTAATTTTTACCCAGGTTTTAATTTAAATATTTTTTTTCAAAATAATATTCTTAACATTTCCCAAACTAGGTATTTTTGACATTTTACTGAAAATGTGAACAAAATATTTGTTTTAACATACATGGAATTAATGAAATTTCCCACCATAACGAATGCTCCATTATCTAAAGATTACATTAATAATTTCCATAGTTATTTAAAAATAATTTTTTTTGTTAGTATTATAATTTTTTTAGTTATAAAGAAGTTATTTCAAGATGAAAAGGATTTTTCCCTCAAGAAATGTTCGAGTGATATTTTTAATTCGTTTTTCATCTATGATAAAATATTTTGATATTACTTTTGAATTAATGGGGATATGATCCAATGATATAATACTCATTTATTTGATGTTTTATTATTATAATGATGATATGTTTTCAAAACCTATTTATTTTCTATGATTTAAGATATGATGATACAATGAATGTATTATAATCTTGTGGCGTATATATAAATTGATTATGATCATGTGATGGGTGGGTCTAGAACTATATATCCTTATAATTTATTGGGTAAATATTAGTGTTTTATGGTATAAAAGGGTACATTATAGGTTATACCTCTCCCAAAGAAAGAACATTAGAGGTTATCCCAAGGAATAATTAGGTATATAGGTGGTTATCCTAAGACAAACATGTTATGAATGTCTTAGTGGGTACCCTTAACACAATATTTTTATGATTATGATTATTCTACACAATATTACACTTTTTTTATGAATTTATATAATGTCAATGTAATTTTCTCACTATAACACCTTGATATTTTAAAATAAAACTATATTCTATAGAATATATGACACACAATACTGAGCATAAATAACCCACAAAATATTGTAATTTAAAAATAACTATTCAATTTTTGGGTATGAATAGTTTTAAATGAATTATGATATATATATATATATATAAATTAAATAATAAAAATAAAGGAATTAATTCCTTGAAAATATGTACTCAAATTTAAGTAAAGTTATTTTATGCTTCAAAAATATATTTCCATCAAAAAATGTTTTTTATTATTTTTTATTAAAGAATATTATAATAAATTTATAGAAAATATATAAATTTTATTTTATAAGGATAATATAATTTTAGAAATTCAAATACTAATATTATATTAGGTTGAAATTTTCATATTTTTATGAAAATATTGATTTTCCAGTGAATAGTGAAAATAATGATTTTTACTGAAAACTATATTTTTGTTTCAACCATTTGAAATGTCCCAATTTATTTTAAAATAGTTTAAAAGTAATTTTAGTTATATTTTTTAATTAATAATATAATTAGGTTTATTGGAATAAATTTTATAATTTAATTTTGTACAAAAGCACTTTTACAGTAAACGGCATTTTGTAATTTTTTTTTATTTTTTTCAAAAAATCTTTTTCAGGGCATTTTGTGTACTTATTTTAAAATTAGTTTATAAAAATTATAATTATTGAATATGATAAAATTTATTCCATATTTTAAATTATTATGTTCTTATTTGGTAAATATATCACTTTTATTTTTCTGAATTATGAATAGTAACCATGGTAAAATTTATCACCTTTGTAAAGGGTATGTCTGGTTAATCTCAGTTAAACCTAAGTGATAAGGCCATAATTTTACATCATAATTATTATTTTATGAAATAAATTATACCCATATCATCTTATTATCATAATATATTTGTCTTCTTGATACTTTTCAATGAAAATGACTTATATAATATTTAAAACAAAGAAAGTTACAAAATATCTCTCTCTTAGTTTTATTATGTGTTTATATATGGACAAAATAAATTTATTAATGAATATAAATGTAAATTTAGATCTGAATATAATTATTTCCATGATATAAATTTATTTATATTTTTTCAAAAATTATATAATTACCTTAAATTCGTGTGCAATGCTAATTAAATATTTATTTAATTGACAAACAATAAAATAAATGATATTAAAAATATTAAAAGTGATATAATTTGAATGATTTAATGTGCCCCATGAATTTTATATATCTATATGAAATATTATAAATGTTTTAAATCACTATATTTGAATTATAATTTTTTCTTGATGTATTTAAATTCAAATTAAATGAATAGTGTCAAAAATGACATTAATAATATTTTTTAATAAATAATAATTTATTAAATTATTTAAAAAACATAAAAAAAATTAGATTCAAAAACCTGGATTTGATATGGTTTTAAACATCAACTAGGGTCCATTTATGGGTCTTTTTTCTTTTTACAATAACATTATTAACACTTAAAAGTTAGAGAACCTTAATATTATGGTAATTGTAAAATGGTCTAAGAGAGGGTTAAAACTAAAATATAAGGATGAAAACATACCCAAAACATGTAAAAATTTTATTTAATGAGATGATTTATAATTTTACTCATATTATATTATAATTCTTTCAATTTTTATGCGTTTTTTCTTTAAAATTAACTTATATTAATTTAATATTTTAAGAAACTCTAAAAGTGCTCATCACATCAATTATAAATGAACACCCCTTCCTTCACTTATTCACACTAATTTGAGACATATATCTCAACCAAACCCTAAAAAATTATATTATAAACATATTTATCTAAGTTATAGGGATTCTTTCATTTCCAAAAGACCAACCCAAGGTCTATTAAAAATAAATCTAAAGGAAGTCCACCGAAGAAGAGGTAATCATCTTTACCGAGTCCTTCAAGATTATTTATTCTTATAATAAGTGTTCAAATAAACCTAAGATAATATCACCAATATTATAAATATACTTATATTTTATTATTATTCTGGTTAAACAAAATTACAACTCTTTTACATCCAATAAAAACTAAAAAAATCACTCGTCCGTGCATACGACTTATCTTCTCCAGCCAGCAATGTAACTCATTTTTCATCACCAATTTAATTTGATGTATATAAATATTGAAAAAATAAATATATATTATATTTATGACATATTTTTACTTTTTAAATACTAATTTTATATACTCCTTCTTACTTTTAAAATAGTTGGGAATTGATAACGTCGCTCGTGCATATGTTTAGACTACCACCTCCATGAAGTAATATGAATTTTTTCAGTTTTAGTTTACTTATACGGTAATAAGGATTTATTTTATGAATATATATGATTTATATGATATAATATTGATTTTTAAATAATAATAATTGTTTAAATTTATTTCATTCCATCCATTAAAAAGTGAATACAAGTTTCATTCTTATATACGACTTACCATACCCATGAATGGTGTAATTAATTTTTCTATCTCTACCCTTAATGGATTACTATAAATACATAAATAATGAATATATATGATTTTAATATCATTATTAAAATTATATAGATGATGTAGACTTGATCAAATTATAAAGATCGAAACTACTAAACCAAAGAATACATGAAAAATGTAGCAGTTGTTACCCAAAATAACGATTTTTAACAAACAATTGTTATTTAACAAATGATAAAGGATTATAAGTAAGTAATTAATGGTATGATATATATGATTATGGTTCTAGAATATATTTATTATAAATGAGGTTTGAACATGTACGAAAGGATTCAGACCGGACGTAAGGGTTTATTTCACAATCTTATCATTGATTGAGATTGTTTATATTTAAGTATCTACTGAGAAATATTTATCATTCATGTCCATGTTTTATAAAAATTATTTCAAAAGTTTTATTACTATTCTACTCATTTTTTTATAATTAATTTTCACCCATGTTTAGCATTCCCCACAAAATTTAAAAGGAATCTTCCTATCATTTCCTAAATGAGGTAATTTTAGACTTTTTTTTACAAAAGTGTGAAAGGAATGTTTTTCTTAACTTATAAAACATGAATTAAATTTTCCAACATAACAAACACTCATTGATTTTAATATTATTTTTAAATTTTTATGATTATTTTTAAAGAATATTTATTCCCAAATATTATTGAAATTTTTAGTTTTTTAAAGTCAATTTCAAAGTGAAATTTATATTTTACTAAAAAATGTTTTTAATGATATTTTTATGGTATTTCTATTCGTGAATGAAAAAAAAACATTTATTTTAGTTATTCACCACTAGATATATGTTTTAAAGATACCATTATTTAAAACATTCACTTAATTTTGATAATTGGACATTACATTTCTCTTAAATACCAATATTCTTTATATCGTGGATATGATTATTTCTTAAACCGTACAACATTTCTACAAACAAGGTTATAATTTAAAAGTATTTTATTGACTAGGTAAGTATTGATAAATATGTTTTTTATTACTCAATATAGATATTTTTTGATAATTCATATTTATTACGAATTATATCGACCAATCTATATATGAGGAATGCATTGGATGTTCGATGATGGGTGGGGATCTGAATTATATAGCCCTGAAATGCATCAATGGGTCTCAAGAAATAAATAAGTAAGCTTGTGTTAAATGGGTTTTTGGTTTATGCCTGCCCATAGTTTTAAATTGTCTTGGCACAGATCCTTAATGGAATATATACCATGATGTCTGAGATCATGACATAAACTATTAAGTATTCACTTAATTGATAATTTAGTCATTATTATCCATGATATTACTAAATTGATATTATCCATGCATATATTTTTTTTAAAAATTTACTAATTAAATTTTAATTGTTTTCAATTATTTACCTTTCCATGTTGATTATTACTTATTTATTCATAATATAATCTACTGTATGTAACCCTTATTGAGTATCTGAACTCACATTTTTTTATTCTTCCCATGATATGAATAAGGATAATATGAATAATGTCAAAGATGATAGATTGATTCTTATATTATGTGTTTTATATTTCCATCTTAATATGTGAATCATATATACATATGTTTTTTAGACTACTAACCAAATCAATCATATGTGGTGAGATCCCTTATATCCATGACAATATAATAAATTATACAATAACTCTAGGTTACTAGGGTAAATTTTTTACAGTTGGTATTAGATAAATTTTATTAGAAACCTTAAGAACTAGATTTAGGAAAACATATATTAGGGAACTTAACCCTGTGATGAACCTTGAGAATATTCTCAAAGAAACCAATCTTATGATTTTGATATTAGTTATAAAAATAATAATTTTGAGTGTTTAACTTGTTTAGATATTATACATTATTATTCATAATTATATACTTTAATCTAGTGTATTACATTGTTTATAAATGACACCTAGAATAAGGAATAGAAAATGTATCAATGCACATTATCCATGTAGTGATTTCCCTTATGGGAAAGATAACAAAGATGGAGTTGGAGTTATAGATGGAGATGAACAAATTATAACTATATCAAGGAATGTAAAGTAATTTATAAGAAATAACATTTCTTTTATATAGTATCATGTAGATCTAAAATATGGTGTTACAATGTTGGAACACTTTATGCATCATCAACCACTATCATTAAATGGGAATACAAATCATTTTTTATATGAGAAATGGATAAGTTCCTTAGAGAAGATATTTATCTATTTAGGAATTAAGGAATAGGATAAGGGTGCGATAGTAGTTTATCATCTCTCAAGGGATACATATCAATGGTGTTAATTTGTACAAAACACTAAGGATGCATAGGAAATAACAAACATGGAAAGGAAGGATTTAAAGAAACTGTTTAATGGAAAAATATTTCCCTCATGAATAATAAGCAGATTTGAAGAGAAAATTATTGAGTATGAGACAAAAGGAAGCAGAAAATGTTGATAAGTATGAATATAAATTTATAAGGTTATAATAGAATGTTTATTCCTATTTATTTTATTAAAAGAGAAAGATTTATCATTTCTTTGATATGTTAAATCCAATCATTTGAAGGGAACTGGACTAAAAAAAATTCATCATATGAGGACATAATATCATGTTCTATCAAGATAAATGAATAATTATCCAATTATTATATACTATAAGGAAACTAAGAGAATAAAAGTTTGAAATAGTGGAAATTAGATAAATGGAATAAGGGAAAGAATGATTTTCCCACTTGTGATGGTTGTGGAAATAAAAACATTTGTGTTTAATTAAATGGGATTGTGAATATACTTCTTGTGTAGATAGAAAGAAAATTAGGCACAATAATGAATGTTTAAAAACTAAATCTCTTATGTTTAGTGTCTCAACTATAAGGTAATGTGACTCTATGCAAAATAATGTCGCAAGAATCAAGAGAATATATCTTAGAAGAAGCAATGGGGTCAAGGTTAAGCCTATGTTATTACTACAGTTAAAGTGGAATGATTGGTGTTATTTTTATTTCGATTCAAGAATTATGTTATTTAAGTGTATTTAATCAATGATATATAAATCATGAAACATATAAGTATTTTAATAAAATAGTTTTTATTTATGTATTTCAAGGAATATTTTCAAAGATACTGATAAAGAAGAAAATTTATTTAGTGGAAAGGTGATATTTTTGGACAATACATGAATGAGGTAAAAAAATAAGTCAATGTTTTCAAGATTTTGAGTTAATAATTTTATGTTGGGATAAATATAGGAGTTAAATTAAAAAATATATTTTTGTTGTATTGGTGACCTTGAAAATGGTTAGTGATTTGACGAAAAAGTAATTTATGATGGAGTCTACTGAATTTTCCAATTTATGGGATATATATAATAAGGATAAAGTTAATGGTGATTCAGGTTATTAATAGATGTGATAAAGGTGTTCACATGCTTGAAATATGACATTATAAACTTCTTTAGGATGTATAGAGATAAATGTTTGATCAAATTTTTATGTCTTGAATATGGTTGGTAAAATTTTGGAGGATAATTAATGTTAAATACCTATTGAATGGGTATTATTGCTTGAGGTAAAAGTATAATTTATCATTTTGGATAACCTATTCTAACAATTTTGGATTTGGTAAATATTTGGAGGCCAAATTAATGACTTATGTATCTTATTATTAGTTAAAAGTGCTTCTATCATGAAAAATTAATCTAAAATATCCAATTACAGGCATAATAGATGAAGTATAAATTGATTGAAGCGCAATCAAAGGATGATATTTTTCATGTGAATTGAAAAGAAATCAATTATGTTTATTTTCTTGAGTGCTTTATCTATATTATTAAAGAATCCAATGTATTTAAGAAAAAGGACATTTACATAAAAATGTTATTTGTTTACTTTTCTTATTGATAAATAAATGTTCATTTAACCCATAACAAATTTATGGTTTTTTTATTGTTATATTTTCCATAACCATGTTCTATATCACTCTCTATTAATCCTTGGGAATTATATTTCACTTGCATGTATATATTTTCACATCCCAAAAATTTTATCCTATCAAAAAACTTATTTTTTGGTGACCTTCTTACTTATCTTTCCCACTTTTTAGAAGAAATTTTATTAATACTTTTTATGATGTGGATTTCTCAAAAATAAATTTTCAAATTTCAAACCCTTTATCACCAAACACTAATTCAAATTAAAGGGAAAAAATTTAATTATGGGTGGGGGGAGTGTAACATTCTGGTATTTTAAAATTATAATATTTTTGATACTATATACGACATGCAACACTAAGCCTAAAGAAACCAAATAATATTATTATTTGAATATGACCATTATAACCTAAGCAATAAATTAGTGAATGTGAATAGTATTTACTGAATAATAAAATATATATAATGTAACTACTCAATAAAAATGAATTAATTAGTTCTTAGGAAATATATATTCAATTTTTAGTAAATTTATTTTATGCTATAGAAATACATTTCCTTCAAAAAATTATTTTATTTCTTTTTGAGAGAAAATACTATAATAAATTTCTAGAACTTATATAAATTTTATTTTGTAAAAAAATATCATTTTTGAAATAATAATATCCCAATTATATTAGGATGGAATTTTCCTATTTTTATGAAATGATTGATTTTCCAGCGAATAGTAAAAAATAAAAATTATTATTGAAATTTGTATTTTTGTTTCAACCATTTCAAAAGTTCCATTTTATTTTAAAATGGTTTAAAATTATAATTTTTTATATTATATTAAGAAAAATAAAATTAGGTTCATTTTACTCAATTTTATAATTTAATTTATTATAAAATATTTTCTATGCATAAAAAAATATTTTTTTAGAAAAAAATGTGTTTTTTTCTAAAAAGTGGTTTCATATCTTTTTGCGCAGTTTTTTTTTCAAATTAATTTATGAAAATTATAATTATTTAATTTGATAAAATAGATTTTTTATTTTAAATAATTTGTTTAATATTTGGTAAATATGCCCCTTTTATTTTTAGGAATTATGAATGGTAACCAAGGTAAAATTTACCACCTTGGTAAAGGGTAAATTGGGTTAATCTAGGTTAAAAATAAGTTATAAGTCCATATTTTTTCCCAATTATCAATTAATTAAGTTAATTATAGACTTAACACATTAGAAATAAAATAAATTTTTTATTATAAACATGTCTATGAAAATGACTTATATAACATCTAATGAAAAGAAAGTTATAAAATGTCACTCTCGTAGTTTTAAATATCTATTATCTGTTCACATATAAAAAAAATAAAGTTATGAATGAATATAAATTTATATTTTTATATTAATGAAATTATTTTTATTATATAAATTTAGTTAAAAAACTTAATACATTATATAATTACCTTAAGTTCTTGTGCAGCGGTAATAAAATATTTATTTAATTAACATAAAAAGTAAAATAAATGACTCAATTTATTTTAAAAGTAATATAATTTGATTGAGTTACTGTATAAAATTAATTATATATATATATATTTGTAATATTTGGGAGTTTTAATGAATTATATTTTGATTCCCCTTTTTTCTTGTGGTATTTGAAGTTAAATTAACTAAATATTGTTAAAAATTACTTTAAAGATATTTTTTTATAAAGAATATATTATTAAATGATTTAAAAATCATTAAATTATTAGATTTATATAAATTGATGGAATGTGTTTTTAGAAATCAACCATGGTACATTTATTCTTATTTAAGAATTTTATAGTAACATTATTAACACTGAAAGGGAAGAAAACATTAATATCATGGTAATTGTCAGTAGGGTTAACGAACGGTTAAAACTAAAAGATAAGGGTGAAAAAATATAAAAATCATGTCCAAATTTTATTTTATGATATTATTATGAATTATAATCCTATATTACTCTAATAATATCAATTTTGGATTCATTTGAACATAAAAATTAATTTATATTAATTTAATATTGAAAGAAATTTTAAAAGTTCCCCCCACATCAATTGTAGAAGGACACCCATTCATTCACTTCTACACTAATATTAGAGCTATATATCTTTAAAAAACCCTATAAATTTCTCTTATAAACATCCTTATCCGTTTTATAGAGGTTCTTAATCTTCCAATAGACTTTCTCTATGTCCCTTAATAATAAATCTAAAGGAATTCTACCGAAGAAGAGATAATTGTCTCTACCAAGTCCTTCAAGTTTACTTCTTCTTATGCATCCTATTAAAGTATTTTACTCACCCTAAAATAATAAATAAAGTATAATAGATACTATGAGATATTATTATTATTATTTTATAACCTTTTTAATCTCTTTTTCAATGTACAAAAATTGAAAACATTGCTTGTGCGTATGTACAACTTATTATCCATACATAGCAATGCAACTCGCTTTTCATCACCACTTTACATTATGGTTTTAAATATGAAACTAATTAATATATATTTTAATTTTTAAATAATTATAATTCTATAATTATAATATAATATCTACCTTTCTACCTTCCAAACCATTTTGAAATGATAACGTTGCTCGTGTGTACCTGTGGACTACCACATCCAGGAAGCGATGTGATTAGTTTTTCATTTTTAATTTACGTGGATGGTAATATGGATGGATTTGATTAATATATATGATTTATATGATTTAATACTGATTTTTTAAAGGATAATTACTCTTTACCTTTCTTTTTTTCTTCCTTGCAAAAGTGAATACAACATTTATGTGTACGTAAAACCTCTCATCTCCATGAACAGTGTAATTCATTTTTCTATCTATACCATTAATGGATTACTATAAATACATATATAATGGAAATATATTTTATTTATGTCATTATTATTATTATTTATATGATTAAACCTTGATCAATATATAAATACCGAAATCACCAAAACAAAACATACATAAAAAAAATGAAGTATTTACTACCTAAAACAATGATTTTTAACAATTAATTGTCAATAAACGGGTGATAAAAGATTATAAGTAAGTCATAAATGGTATGATATATATTATTATTGTTCTATAATAAATTCATAATAAATATATATTTATTATACATTAGTTTTTGACACATACTAAGGAATTTAGACTAGCGGTATAAGTTTATTTCAAAATCTCATTATTATTCAGAATTATTTATGTTTAAGTCTCCATAGAGAAATATTTCACTTCCATTTCCATGTTTTATAAAACTATTTTCATATGTATTCTTAATATTCTACTATTATTACTAAAATTCATTTTCACCCATTTTTTAATTTTATAAAATGGTTTAAAAATAATCATTCTTTTCATTTTCTAAAAAAGGTACTTTTTTAATTTTATTAAAAAATTGTGAAAGAATTTTTTTATACTTATATGGAAAGAAAAAAATTTCCCACAGTTATGACAGCTAATTTATCTGAATATTAATTTATAATTTTCTATGAATATTTTCAAATAAAATTACTTTACTAATATTCTAGAATTTGTTTTTAAAAGTGAATTTCAAATTAAAAAAGATATTATCCCCAAAAATGTTTCTAATGGTCTTTTTATGGAATTTTTATTCATCATTGATAACAACCATTTATTTTACTTATTCACCATTGAAGATATGATTTAATGATACCATCCTTTGAAAAATTTACTTAATTTAGATCATTGTATATTTTTTTTATAGTAAATATCATTATTCATTATGTTATGGATTTGATTGTTGCTTAAATCATATATCATTTCAACATACGGTGTTATACATTGAAAGTATTTGAATAAATTGGAACTATTGATATATCTATATTTTTAATCAATATGAATATTTCTTTATAAGGAAATTTTTTTACAAATTAAATAGATCATTTAGTATATGAGGAATGCATTGGACATGTAGTCATGGGTGGGGCCCGAAATGAAATAGACCCTTAATGAATCAATAAGTCTCATGAGATAAATTAGTAGGTGATAATTAAATGGGTTTTTCATACAGACCTACCCATAGTTTAAATCTATCTTAGCAAAAATCCTAGATGGTATAAATACCATGATGTATGAGGTAAAGACGTCTAATATTAGTCATTACCATTATTGATAATTTAGTTATTATTTTCCATGAGATTACTACATTGATATTATCTATGGGTGTATTTTGTTCCCAAGTTATTGATTAAATAAAATGTTCTTTAAATTATTTACCTTTCTAAATTGATTATGAACTATTTTATCATGATATATTCCATAGTACATAACCCTTATTGAGCATCTGAGATCACATTTTTTCATTCTCCCCAGGGTATGAATAAGGATATTGTGAATAATATCATGGATGAAAGTTTTATTCTTATGCTATGTGATTTTTATTTTCAATAAAATATGGGAATCATGTATGTATCTTGTGTTCTAATAATACTAAATAGATTGATCCTATATAGTGATATCCCCTGTATCTATTCCAATTTATTAAAGTAGAAACTAAATCTAGGTTATTGGGGTTGGGGTCTATACACTCATGGCTCAGGTTCTTTGATTCATTTATAATTAATTCCTTGTAAAATAACATGGTTTATTCCATGACTCATTTTTAGGATATAATAATTACTAGGTATAGTTATTAATGGTTAAGATCATTTTCTCATACCCTTTTGACCATTTTTTTGTTTAAATGATCATTGATAACTCCCGTGTTCACCCATACCAAACATATAAGATCAGCCTATATAATTTTTCCCCTTGGATATAAAGAAATGTTTTTTGTATAGTGTCTCTAAGAATTTTGATAATTGATATGTACTAATTCATAAATTATGTAGATCACTTATGCGCCCATTTTTTATGCATACAAGTTTACAAATAGAATAAACCATTACAATTACAACATGAATTGTAATGTTATGCAATGAATATTCATCTAATATGATGTGCATATACTCTAGATATGGATAATTGATGGCTATAAATTTTCCCAGAAATGTGAATCCCTCCCCTTGGGTTTCTTCCTGATCCCTTTACAGAGGTATGATTCTCCTCCAATCCCTTTCTTTTCTTCTGCCTTTTCGGGTTGAACATAATGGAGAAGATTTGAAGGATGTGCATCAATGGATATTGAATATTTGATGTGGAATTTTATGGTTTTCATCTACATCCATGATTGATTTCTCATTAGTGTGATGCATATCCTCCCTCACTGCTCATCATATCCTGGGTCTTTTGTTCACCTATCATGTGATTATAGTGGTTTCATCACCATTAGATTCATGGAATTTTTCAACAACCAACATTTGTTGTGTGAAAGGCCTCTCTCTCTCTCTTAAAATTTAGTTTCATCTAGATCTGGGCACCTTCACCACTCCTGTTATTGTTGTGTGTTCCACAGAGGGGGAATCCTTTAGTTGATTATGGAATGAGGTCATCAGGAGTCCATGTTTGGATGGAATTTGTATGAGATGATGAGAAATATTATTGATGGGAATTAGATATATTTTATGGTGGTGGTTGATTGTAGATCTTAAATTGAATCCTCTGAAATCAACATCAGCATTTTACAGGATATTGGGAATCATTAGATTCAAATTCAGTTTAGGGGAACCTAATTTTTCATTTTTTTATCTTGGGTTTTCTTTTAGACATGGTATATTTTCAACTTGCATAGATTTTAGGGACTGTTTGTTTATTGGGTTGTAGGAATATTTACCAAAATTAGTCTCTCCGTTGTTGTATTTGGCAGGCGGTGCAGCATCTTGAAAGTTCCACTATATGGGAGTCCTTGAAATAGGGATGAGTATGTTGATACCACCATTCATCCATATTTTATCATTTTTTGATGGACATATGGGCACCCTATTATTGACTTTTTCACAATTTTTTCAGTTTGGTTTTGTGTTTCATGTGGTCTGTAACACCCCATTACCTTTATATCAGGTATGTTTTTGCCTTTTTCTTGTAATTCTAATATTTAATTGGAAGGATACCTATAAATTTGAACTCAAGGATTTATTATAATTTTTATCACAAAACCTATAGTTGTTGCTGTTAACTGGGAAATTACATGACATGTAATGGTAATACATGATGTGTAATAGATTATGAATAGATCTCATGAAATGGAAACACAATTTGAGAATTTTATATGTCATGTAATGGTTACACATATTGTTATGAGAAAATATCACGTTTTTAACAAAAATATATGGGTGTTTCTGTTTATATAGGACTTGAGTATTACACAATGTGTAATGGTGTTACATGCTATGTAAAATCTGGATGGTTAGTTTTAAGAAAGTGTTTCAGATGAAATTATTATTCCATTCATACATTATTCATTTCTTTTTACCTAGAGGCCCTTCTTGGGTGATTTAGGGTGACTCCCACCCATGTGGATTACTTTATTTAGTGAATGATCACTATTGTGGTTGGATTGGTTCTCTCTAGATATGTAATCATTTTGGTTATTCTTTGGTTTTGGTAGTGGTTATTGTTTGAATGTGTATTTTTTATCAGATATTATTTTCTATCAATAATTTGCAGTTTCTTTTCGTGCCTTGTCTTTTAGAGGTCATTCTCTTGGTTTTCATTCACCTTTGTCAAAAGATACTAGGTTTATATCATGTTGAGGAAGGTGTTTCTATACATTGGTTTAATTTTATGAATTCAATGTCATTCTTGATAAATTATTTTGTGTTGTTCATTTATTTTAGGTGATAAATGGATTTAAATGATTTATTGGAAATGAAAAATTTTTCAAAAGGGGGTTTTTCTTTTAAAATAGATTTTTTTAATTTTGTAATGGGTTTTCAAACTACAATGTCGATCAGATTGGATTTGAAAAAATATTATGAAATTGTGATAATGTTTATAAAAATGTATGGGAAAATTGAACATTGGTAACCTTGGGTGCATCAGGAAAGAGACATATATAGCCTTAGTGTGTGTTTCACCACTAGGATGCAACTTTTTGTGATATCAATTAGAAGGACTTGATATCTATTGAATCAAACATATTATTTTATAGTCTTGTGAGTGTCTATTATGTAGTTTCCCATATTCTAGAGCCTAAGATAAATAAGGTTATTTCTAATTTATGTTTTTTATCAGATGATTGTTTTTATCATGGATGGCTGCTCATATATTTTTATATGATGTTTTCTCACATAGCTTCACATGATAGGTTGTTTCATGGATATGTTTTTACCCATTTACATGTTTACCTCTTAATTCATAGATATGATTTCCTGTCTTTATCACTTCTACTTGTCATATTTTTTGTTTAATAATTTGACATGATTTTATGATAACAAAAGGTGATAAAGGGAGAATGATTTACAGTTGGATTCATATTAAGAATATTCTTTGTAAATCTATTTTATTTTAAAAGTTATAATTTTTTCATTCTTGATATTAGGCCTTGTATAGAAATTATGGTGGTATCCCACATGGATTTGTCTCACACCCTACTTGTTCATTTTTCTATTTGTAGATGTTGTATTACATGATTAAGGTAAATGGAAGAGAATATTGTAGTATTTTGGCTTCTCATGTTGCTTCTACATTAAATTTGGGTTGGTCTAGCGGTGACTATTGGTCATGTGGGTTTTGATATACTTTTTGTTTTAGCTTATTTTTGTCTTAGATTATATGTCCTCATGGTATCAAGTATGTTTCCTCTTTTCACTCTAGTTGTATATCTTATTTTTTATATTCATGAACAATTTTTTTTTATCATGTTTTACCTATTTTATTTGAGGGCATGTTCAGGTGACTTTCTTAATTAAGCCATGATGGTTTGTTACAAATTGGTATTAGAGGGGATGTTCAAACTAAAGTTTGTTAACACTGGATGAGTTTAGTTCTGTGTCTTGGGTATACTTGAGTTAGGATTGTCGTAATTTGGATAGTAGGGGTAGAAAAGGGCCCTGACCATTTACTTTCGTGATTGAAACTGAGTTTCCAGGGTTGGTCGGATATTTTTACCAGGTTAGATAATAAGAGTTTAAAGTCATTTAAATGAAAAATATGGGAAGTTTATTCAAATGTAACTATTCCTTTTTAAGTAAGATTTTTCATGGTTTCATTAAATTTTTAATTTTCAAATATTTGATATCAATACCAGAAGTTGGTCCTATGATTTTGGAATTTTCTCATGACTAGTTGGTTTTAGTCTTTTAGAAGAAAATGCCTCTAAGAATATCTCTTCCAAATAGAAGAGAGGAAGTTGCAATATAGGTTCTGTATGCGATCCCTCCAGTGGACCCTAATTTTGTAGAAGCTATTGTTCGCACTGTTCAGACTTTGAGTCAAGTGGGTATCGGGAACCTAGTACACATAGTTGATCATTGATTGGATTTTACTAAGCATAATCAACTTGTATTTTTTGGTGAAAAAGGATCCTAGGAATATGAGGAGTGTCTTGAGTAGATAGAGGGAATATTAAACTTATTGAATAATCATGAATAATATAAGGTGGGGTTTTTCATGTATATTCTCGTCGGACCAGGAATGAGATGGTGGGACTCTGTTGTTCAAGTTAAGTTGCACGAGGATCTTACTTGGGCTTCCTTCAAGAAAATATTTTACCATGAGTATTATATTCAGACATTTAATGCAGTTAAGACCCAATATTTTTTGAACATAGAGTAGGGGGAATGTATCATTATAGAGTATTCTACCAGTTTTGTCGAGTTAGTGCATCTGACACTAGATCTTATCAAATGAGTACCTGAAGTCTTAGAGGTTTTAATTAGGAATAAGGCATGATATTTGTTCAGTGTTGATACTCATGTTCCTTCTTAACTTTTTAGAGGTAGTTTACAAGTAATATTTAGATGAGGTAGATATAGCTAGGATGATAGATTTGGGGGAAGCTTCAGATGGTTTAATGGTTAGATAGGGTGTATCTTCTGGTTAAAAAAGGAAGAGTGGGAGTGGTCAGTTTTCCTCCATACCAATCTTAGGGGAGATGAAATGGAAGTAACATGTTGTCTACTACCATTTTGGTAGTCTAGTTCATTTCAAACCTAATTTTGTAGAGCCTCCTAATACTTGTCATCTTTGTGGATGATATGGCTATCTACAACACTTTTATGAAATGATATCTCATGATAGTAGGGAATGATCTACTCTCAATAAGGGTTTATAGGTTTTTAGAGATGCTTCCAAGGGAGGTAGGTAAAATCCATAGGGAAAGGGAGATGTCCGTGTTTCTATGACCGAGTTACTGTATGAAGTAGAGTATGTACTAGGGGAATTTGAAGCAAGACCAGCTAATATTATAGGTATGATGTTTATCTCGTCTTTTATGGTGATATATTTTTTTATATTCATGCTACTAATTATTTTATATCATCGATGTTAGTTAATGTGTTGGGATTGTGTTGGGAACTTATTCCATTCTTATTGTATCTTTCAAAACCATTTAGAAAGGGTTACAAACAATGTTTTAGATGTCTCACATGTTGGGTGATGATATGCAACATTGAGGTGGAGTGGGACTTCTTAGTGCTTGATCACGAAATATTTGACTTTATTATCATTTTGGATTTTATGATTAGTTATAAAACCTAGAAAGACAATTATCATCATCAAGTTTAGTTATTATATGTTGATGGAGTCACTTATTTTTTCTAGGGTGAGTGGGACTCTATATCAGGGAGGAAAGGGCATGTTGTCCCATATTCCAGGATAATCTCATGTCATCTATCAAAGATGTTTTTTGATGACGTTGACCCTTAATTCGGTGTTCAACTTATTATATTTGTGTAAAAATACCATGAGGTCTTTTCTAGTGATTTTTATGGTTCACCACTATAGAGAGAGGTCAATTTTACTATTTATCATCTCCCTAGTATGATTCACATTTCTATGTCATCTTACCATATGTAACCTACTGAGTTAGTGGAACATAAGGTCCAGCTTGAGGACCAAGAGGATAACGGATTTATTCATCCTAGTATGTCATTGTGGGATTTTCTTATCATCTTTTTATGAAGGTATATGGGATCCTTATACTTTTTATTAATTATCAAAATTTGAATTAGATGGGTGTTAAGAAAAAATATGATTTTCTCAGGATTGATGATCTCTTTGATTATTTTAGATGGGATAATTGTTTTTAAAATATTTTCCTATAGTCATGGAATCACCAATTGATATTTCGAGAAGGGGATATAAAAAATATAGAATTTAGTAGTCGATATGGGCATTTTTAGTTTCTGGTTATTACATTTGGTATCACTAATTCTCTTGTGGTGTTTATGGATTTGATTAATTGTATCTTTCATCGGTTCCTAAACCCTTTTGTTGTCATTTTCATGGTTTTTATTTTTGTGTACTCCAATTCAGTTGAGTACCATATAGACCATTTGGATATCATTCTTCAAACCATGAAAGAACATTGTCTGTATGGTAAGATTTCCATGTGTGAGTTTTGTATCCAAGAGGTAGAGTTTCTAGGGAATGTGATATCTCAGTGGGGAATCTCAGTAGATACTGAAATGGTATAGGAATTTATGTCCTAGGGGAATCCCAAAAATGTCCTTGAGATCTGGAGCTCCATGGGTTTTGATGGTTACTACAAATGGTTTGTTTAGGATTTCTCCATGATCGCTTCTTCAATGATAGATTTATCTCATAAGGGTGTAAAGTTTGAATGGAATTATAAGTGTCAGGGATCTTTTCAAGAGCTTAAGGTGAGGTAAAATTCAGAACTTGTTTTGATTCTTCTGAAACTTGGGTCGGGTTATTATTTTTTCTACATTTCTTTTGGTATTGGGTTGGGATGTGTCTTGATGTAAGGGAAAAATGTTGTGGCTTATGGATCTCTCCAATTACACACTCATGAGAATAACTAACCTATTCAAAAATATAAAGATTTTATCTATTATTAATGTACTCAAAATATTGAATCAATATCCCTTTGGGGAGTGGTTTATAGTATATTCTGATCAGAATATCCTAAAATATATTTTTTACTCCAAGGGATCTGAATTTGTGATATAGATGTTGGGTATAGTATATTTAGAATTTTTATTTTTGGTATTCTTTATACCCCAAGGAATGTAAATATGGTTGCTTATGTGTTTAGGAAAAAATAATGACACAAGATATGAAGGAATCAATTGAGGAATGGTCTCTTATGAGTTTGTTTGCAGAGATGAGCTTAGGAGTGAAAGAAGTTGGTGGGAATGTGTTATTGGATTCGATGAAATTTGTATAATATTTTGATGAGAGATCATGGATGTAGTAGTTGTAAGATATTGAGTGGTAACACTTTAGTGAAATACTTTATGGTAGGGAGACCTCAAATGAGTGTTTTGGGTCTCCAAGTGTTTCTTTGTGCTTCTATTGTGGGTTGGTTGATCTATTTTTCTTGAGGTGGTATTTGTTCGATATAAAACTCCATTATTGTTGGTATATTATCCATGTGGATACCAAGATTTATAAGGACTTGAGGCATCAGTATTGGTGGAAAGGGATGTGATGGTTGATAGAGGATTTGGTTTCATGGAACCTTACTTGTCAGAGAATTATGGTGGAACACCAGAGACCTGTGGGATTATTATAGCCATAAACGATTCAAGTATGAAAGTGGTATCAGATTCCCATGGGTTATTTCATTTTTTTTTTCATGTAAACCTAGTGATAAGGATTCAATATGGGCTATCATTGATTAAATAATTAAATAAGTTCATTTCATACCTATCTGGGAGGTGATGAAAATGGAACAACTTAGGGAATTGTATATATCAGAGATTTTGAGTCTTAAGGGGTTTCTATCTGAAATTTTTTATGATAGGGATCAATGTTTAGCATCTTGGTTTTTGAAGTATCTATAGTAGGTGATGCATTACCAGATTAAATTGACCACAACTTATCATTTTCATATGGATGGACATATATAGAGGGTTATCCAGGTTCTATAAGATATGATTTGGCTCATGTTTTTATTTCGGATGATATTGGGAAATACATTTTCTATTGGATTATTTTTCATATAACAATATTTTTCATCCTCTGATTAATATTCTACCATATGTAGCTTTAAATCGGTTGCTAGGTAGATCTCCCTAGTTCTTGGCAGAGTTGGGAGAGTGGTCCTTGGTATGGTCAAGTGTTGTTTAAGAGACGATTAGGATGGTGAAGTTGATTTGAAGGTTTTTTATCATGGAAAAGAGTCATCAAAAACACTATGGGGACTATCAAAATTGGTCACTGGAGTTTGAGTTTGGAGATCAGGCCTTTCTAAGAGTCTCGCCTTTCTTGAGACACCATTGGTTCGGTAAGTAGGGTAAATTAGCACCAGGATTTTTGGGCCCCTTAAGATCATTGGATGACTGGGGAGGGTGGCATATCTATTTCACTTGTCATCTGGTTTGATATATATTCATGATTTGTTTCATGTTTCCTAGTTGAGTATTTATATACCATATCCTTATGATGGGATTAGATGGGGGTATGTTGATCATGAGCCAGATACCAGTTTGGTTGAGTAGCTAGTTCGGATTATAGATTGCAAGGATAAAGTAATACATGGTAAAATGATCCTCATGGTTTAGTTGTAGTGTAAGTGTAGATAAGATAACCATGATATGTGAGATCTAGATTCTTTGATGAGGTAGCAATTCAATTCTCTTATTTCTAATCGAGGATCTTGAGGAATTTATGGGTGTGGAAAGCATCTATGGTGGGTATATTATGATTCCCCATTAACAATCTGTCAGGTATGTTTTAACCTTTGTTTTGGTTTTCCTTTTTCATTGATTTAGTAATACCAACAAGGAATTGAGAGGATACCTATAATGGTCAAGTCAGATATTTATTGGAGTTTTCATCATAAAACCTTTTGTTTTGGTTGTTCTCTAGAAAATTACATGACATGTAATGGGTATAAATGAAATGTAATGAATGTTGAATGAAACCCCTAAAATATATACATTACATGATAATTTTACATGTAGTGTAATGTTTGTACATCATATAATGAGAAGATATCAGTTTTTAAAAAAAATAAATGGGTTTTTAAGCATACGTGGGGCTCAAAAATTACATGACGTTTAATGGGGTTTCATTCCATGTAAAATTCCAAGGGCTGGTTTTAGAAAAAAATTTAGATTAAATTATTATTCCATTCATAAAGTCCTCCTTTTTATCATCTTAGAGGCTCTTACTAGGCAATTTTGGGTGATTCCCTCCCATCTGGATCACTTCATTCAGTGATTTCTCACCAATGTGGTTAGATTTCTTCTCTCATGGTATGAAATTCCTCTAGTTCCTCTTTTGTTTTGGTTATGACTGTGGTTTGGATGCGGAATTGTGACCATATAGAGTTTTCTATCAATCCTTTTTGGTTTTATGGTTTTTCTTGTCTTTTAGAGGTCATTCTCTTGGTTTTTAGTCACCATTTTTGAAAGGATCTAGTTTCATACTATGTTGAGGTAGGTAATTAATTAAAATAGGTTAATTTGATTAATTTCATGTTGTTCTTGATAAATTAATTTGGTTTGTTCAATTATTTACAGTGATAAATGTTTTAAAATTATTTCTTTGAAAAGAAAATGTTTTCTAAAATGGGGTTTCTTTTGAAAATTGATTTTCTTGATTTGGGAATGGGTTTCCAAACTCTGAATCAAATCAGATTTGATTTGAAATCATTGTATGAAAATTTGAATATAATTTTGAAAATATATTGGAAAATTTCACATTGGTAACCTTGGGTGTTTTAAGAAAGAGACACATATAGTCATAGTGTGTATTGAACCACTACGAGATAAATTTTTTTGATATCAACTGGAAAAAATTCAGATATATTGGATCCAATATATTACTATTTAGGATTTTGATTTTCTAGTATACTGTATCCCACAGTTTAGAGCCCAAGATATTTGAGGTGATTTTTTATTTATGGTTATTTATTGCATGATTGTTTTTATGTTGGATTATTCCTCACAAATTTTTAAATGAGGTTGTATCACATAGCTTCCAATGATATGTTGTTTCTTGGATATGTGTTTACCTATTTACCCATTTATGCATGTATGTTGTTTCATATTTTTATCACTTATACTTTTCATATTTCTGTTTTTAGAATATGAAAGGAATTGATGAAAACAAAAGGGGAAAAAGAGAGAATTAATTAGAAGTAAATTTATTTTATGAAAATTCATTGTAAAAATATTTTGTTTAAAAATATATAATTGGTGCATTCTTTATATTAGACCTTGTATAGAAATATTTTTGGTATCATAATTAGAGTTTTCTCACACCCTACTTGTTCCTTTGTGTGTTTTTAGATGTTGTGTTGTAGGATTTATATAAAGGGAAGACAAACTTGTAGTATGTTGGATTCTCCTGTTGCTATTTATTTCAGTTCGGGTTCGGCTGGAGGTCATTGTTGGTTAAGTGGGGTTTGGATATACTTTCAAGTTTATACTATTTTTTGGATTAGATTGTCTTCTCTTTTGGAATCATATATGTTTCCCCTTCATAATCTAGTTGTATGTCTTGTTTTGTTTATATTCAAGACTGGTTTTTGTTATATTATTTTAACAATATTACTTGATTGTTTGGTTTTGGTGACTTATCTAGATGACATGGGTTGTTTTGTTAGCGGTTTATAGTGTATTGGTTTACTCAATTGCATTATTGGGTAGAAAGATTGAAAGAGAGATAAGTGTTCTAGAATAAGTCATTCGTCCCTCCCCCCACATGTCAATGTTTGTTGGAGGGTTGTTCTTTCACATTGTGTTATACTATAATGACACAACTACTTGGAAGGGGGAGACACATTACCATCGAATGGTTTCACTATTTCATTATCTAGGAGGTGTGTGAGCCATTTCATGGTAATTTCCTTGATGTATTCTTCCATTTGGACACTTTGGTCCATGTTTAGACCTTTAGGTTAAGTCTCATTAAGGATTATATGCCTTTGTATCATGTAATGGGTTCCCTATTTTCCTAGTTTTAAAAAGGGGTAGTCTTTTTTATGTTCAATTAAGGGGGATAGACCCTCAACCCGTTAAAAATTTAAGTAGTATATAGTATTTATTTAGGAAAATTATGGATTAATAAAGTTGGTATTAGAAAAAGGTTCATTTATTTTTGGAATTTAGGATGAGAAAATTTTAGTGATAAACCTTATGATATGACTATGTATAGGAATAACATAAGTGATGGTAAATAAATAAGTTATATTTCCCTTCAAAATACATCCTTATCTAGATAATATAAAGTTGATGTGGTTTTGGTAAAAATTCACCAAGTGGAAACAACTATGAATGGGGTATATTTGGTATTAAATCAATAAAAATTGGGGCATAATGAGTTATCCTAATACTATACACTTATATATACAATTTTATGGATATTATTTGGTTAATTTACATGCTAACTATCTTGGTTTTAGTAAGGGATTGAATATAGAAAGATAAATTTTTGGGTGGGTACAGGTATGCTCAAATATTGCAGTACCCTATTTATGATTAGTTATATGAATTCATGTATACTAGAAAAAGTATTAAGGAATGTTAATTCATATCATCAATGATTATATGTTGAATTATTAGGGAAAAATCTTAATGGTATATTGATTTTATCTCAAGTATATGATTTTTCTTCGATTGAAATTTGCGGGAATGTGCTTCGAGTAAATATTGTTACTCTCCCTCTAGTTGAATTTGATGTTAATTTAGTCATGGTTTGACTTTATTTATATAAATAAAATATTAATTTATATGTAAGGGAAGTCAAATTTGATATTTAAAACTAAACTATGATCGTGTATTAGTGCGATGATAAATATACACTTTAAATGAAAATTTATTCCATTGTATGTGTCTTAATTCTAGTTCAATAGGGTTGTTTATCTCATATGTTTGGGGAGAAAATAAAAATAAAATATATTCCAATTATACGGGAGTTTTTTTTTTCCATTTTGGAATAATTTCCTAGTCTTACTCTAAATCGTAATGTTGAGTTTTCAATAGAACTCATACTTAGTGCTATACCTATTTCAAAGACTCAATATAAAATTTCTCTAATTAAGTTAATTTAATTAAAGAAGTAACTCCAAGAGAATCTTAATAAGGGTTTTATTCATCAAATTTCATCACCTTGTGGTGTAATTGTTCTTTTTTTAAGAGTAATGATGGATCAATGCAACTCTACAATAATTATCAGGAAATTAAAAATATTATAATCAAGAATAAATAACGTATACCCCATATTGATGATTTTCTTGATCATTTTTGAGGAGATCAATATTTTTACAAGATAGATATTTGATATTTATACTATTAATTGAGGGTAAAAATTGAAGACATACTCAAGACATCCTTTCATATGAGGTATGGGAACTATGAATTTAAAGTGATTCCATTTGGTATTACTATTTCCCCCACTATTTTTATATATTTAATGAATATTCTTTAGAGATTACCTTGATTAGTTTGTGATAGTATTTGTAGATGATGTTATTATGTATTCCAAATGTAAGGAAAAGAATGAATATCCCTTGAGAAGTGTACTAAAGTCCATATAAAAGGATAAATTTTATGAAAAATTTAGCTTGTGTGATTTTTTCTATATAAAGTTTGGTTTTTTGGTCATATAATCTCAAGTGAGGGTATATCGATGGACCTTATAAAGACAAAGGTTATTGAATGTTATCCTAGGACAACCATGATGACTAAAATCCATAGTTTTATTGGTTTATTAGAATATTTTCAATTATTTTGAAGAATTTATCATGGGTATCTAATCCACTCTCTAAGTTAACCTAGAAGGGAGTGAAGTTCTTTGAAAAAATGAATGTTAGAAAAATTTTAAGAAAGTAAAGAGAATGTTAGTCAGTATACTCATTCTTACACTACCATAGAGTGGATAAAGTTTTTTGATCTGTAGTTATGCATCAAAGATGGTAATAAGATTAATACTCATGAATAATGATATGGTGATATCTTATGCCTCATTAAAACTGAATCTTCATGAGAAAAATTACCCAATTCATGATTTGGATTTACCTCAGGTAATTTTTACATTAAATATGTAAAGGAATTATCTTTATATAAAAGTTGTGAAGTATATTATAATCATAAAAGTTTAAAGTATATATTCACCCATAAGTATTGGAATATGATATAGAGATGATGATTGAAGTTTATTAAATATTATGAATTATGAATACATTACCACCCTAGGAAAGAGAACAAGTTGGAAGTTTCTCTAAGTTGAAAGGATCATGTAGGATTATCTATAACGAGGATCACAAAAAATCCAATATTTATGGATTTTCAAAGGATGTATTTGGAAATATTGAAGGAATGAGATAAATCTTATGAGTGTTTAACCATTTATCCAAGTAAATATTAAAGACACACATAAGTAAGATATAGATCTATGAAATAAGTTGAGAAATTTTTTTGAGGTCAACCATTTTTGTGATAGAATAATAATGTTTTGGAGCTGAGTATGTGTTTTATCAATACCAGACTCTAAGAATGATTTTTTGGATAAATATCATATTTCTCTCTTTCTTATTCTTCCTATAAGTATGAAGATTTATAAAGATATTAATTAGTATTTATGTTGGGATAACATGAAAAGAGATATTTAAGAGTATGTATCTCAGTGCTCGGTATATTAGTGATTTAATGTTGAGAAATTGAAGTCTAAGTGGATGTTACAACCATTTCCCATAACTGAATTGAAAAATGAAAACATCACCATGTTTTCTTCGTTAGACTCCCCAAAATTTATAAAGGTGATATTTCTATTTGGGTTGTAGTCAATAACCTTAGGAAGTCAGTGCACTTCATTTCTATCATATAAATTTTTTTCTTGATTAGATTTCCATAATATACATTATGGAAGTGGTAATATTTTATGTACAACCACATTCTATTAGATATGATCGGGATCCAAGGTTTACCTTAATGTATTGGTGATGTATTAAACAAGATTTGGATTTATACTTGGGTTTTAGTACTTCTTATCTTCTTTAGATAGAATATCATTTTGAGATAACGATTCAAAACCTAGAGGATATACTAAGTTCTTGTTCTACGTATTTTGAAGCTATTTGGGATCATCAACTTCCTCTTATCATGTTTTCTTCCAACAATATCTTTCAATAGAGTATTCAGATGGTTCCTTATGAAAAATTCTATGGAAAGAAATAAACGAATTCAATGTTTTGGGATAAATTTGGAAAAATAAATATATTGGTAACTAATCTATTTAAGGAAATGGTAGAGAATGTTAGATCCATTCAAAAACACATCATTGTAGATTAGAGTCTTCATAAAATTTATGATTAAAATCATCGATGAAATATGGAATTCACAGTTGGTTATAAGGTATTCTTGTGAATTTATTCATTGAATAAGGTTATGAGATTCATAAATTTGGGAAATATGATAATTTTGATGGTTTCCTTTTTTTTTCAACCTTATCCCCAGTATATTTTGTAACTTTAATTGAAATATAATTAGAATATTTTTTTATGAACTTATTTACTATAGGTTTATAAAATAATAACAATATAGATATAGACTCAGCATTTATTAGGGGTTCCTTTACCTTAAAAGAATTCACTATATTCTTAACTCCTTTAACTTTCAAAAATACTCAAAAGAAACTAGTTTAGTATCTGGGAATATTAAAAAATATTCATCTTGACCATTCTAGTATATATTGCTTTGATATAAGGCTAAATGAACTTCATAAGATTTAACTTCCACATATTCACTAGTAAATCAAAAAATATAAACATCTTGGATATTGATGGGGTCTTTATCTTCTTTCCTTGGAAAAATAATATTGAAACCATTAGAAACAATTCTAGATTCCAATGAAGGATAGTTAGTATTTCGTACTATTTCTTTCAGAAGGAATAAAAATTATTCCTCTTTTATTCTAATGAATGTACCAAATAATTTTGGTAATTTATGAGAGATAAAAAATCACTCACCCTTTTTTGGTAAATCTAGAAATTCACTAAATATTTTCAAAGGCATACTAAGCTGGTTATTAAAAAAATAAGGACACAACATTTCTCACCTTCTTCTTTGATGAATTTTTCTTATCCATAGAAATCATGGATAATCTAAATATAAAATACTCATATTCATCCATAGGTAGAGAAATAAATTCCCAATATTAAATTCCAATCACTTAATTTATTAAAAAATAATTTTTAAAATAAAAATCGGGATCAAGAAGTCTCTCACAAATGATCTCTCTAGAATCAATTTCTAATGTTGATGCCATTAGACATACAAAAAATGAATAGAAAAATGAAAATTCAGAAAACACTATAGTATCACTTCATCAATGAATGCACCTAACCAACTTAGGGTCTACCTACCTTTACATAGGCATATCAAGAAACAATTTTTATCTTCTATATTAGAGGGTAAAAAATCCCACAAAAACACATGACATAATAAATTCTTATGTATAATTAAATTTATAAATTATTAAATATCATGGAATAAATTCTTATAGAATTAAAAACATAAAAAACTAAAATTTCATGCAATGTGAAGAAAAATATTCAAAATGTCTAGGCTTTTAAATAAAAAGATTTAATTATCTAGAAGTTATGTTTGGATAAATCATCTTAATATTATTTTATAGAAGATGGGACCAGATTAATTCTATCTTATATATTTTTTGAGCTATCTAGAAATTAAAAGTTTTTACATGAGAAGCTAATAAAAAAACCAAAACCCCTAAATAAAATTAATTAACTAAATGATATAAATTAAAAATTTTAAAATTCCAGAATAAAGTAAAACCTTTGAACATTTAGAAAATAAAATGTTGTTAGCTATGAGTGATATAAATTCATATTATTATACACAATTAATTAAAGTATTTGAAATTAAATATTTGATAGATATACCTTTTTACATCTAGTAGAATTGGAAAAATAATTCCACTAGTACAAAATTTATTTATCATGTCGGCCTTTTCACATCAGTTATTTATAACCAACATGTAAATACATTTATATTGATTTATCACATTATTTATCTGATAACAGTCATCATAAAGGAATTATACCAATTTATAACATCGTTTATTCTATAAATGACTTGATAAATCATGTTTTTACATCGGTTATTAAATAATAAACATGGTAAATCAATTTATAACATCAATTTCTATATAATCGATGTGATAAATATAATAAGTTTTTTTATAACATTGGTTATTATATAACTACTGTGATAAATCATTTAGAATTTTATGAATTCTTATTTTGAGTCATTTTATTGTTTTTGGATCTGGCGAACGAAAACTCGGTTCTCTATTGTGTGGAAACCCTAACCTCGTTTCTTCAATCTAGTGGCCTCCATCCTCATTTTCCATTTTCATACATCCTCATTTTAATCAGTGAATTTGATCTAATTGACTCTCAACCCTCAAGTAACCCTCACACGCCTCACTTTTGGTCATTCAATGTTGTGGATTCCCTAACTCTTTTGTTTTGATTAAGCTAACTAAAATATAATTTATCCATCTTTTTTAATATTCTCATGTTATCTCATATATTCCCTTTACATGTATCCATGCTTCTAATGATAATATTTCATCTCCTTTCATCGAGGTGTATTATTTATCATGGGGGTACATCTTAGGATATACTCCCTTAATATCAAAATAAGTATGATACATACCAAATAGATAGGATCACAATTATGTGTCAATCTTGAATAAATTTATGGATGACTATTAATTAAAATGGGTGTTAAATTAATATATTTTATTTGGAGGGGAATTTTCAATGGATTGTGGATGTCCATTCTAGGTGAGAGAATGAGACTCCATATTATATTATGAGCACAATATACTAGGTATATATGAGGTAATCTATGTAATTAAGGATTTATCTCATTGGAATAATCACATTATTTGACACCTGATTAGTAGATGGATATATAACATTAATACATTCCTTATAGTGAATTGATAGGTAAGATTAAGCCTCTTTAATGTGGATATTATTATAGGAGACTAGTTTTTTCTATATATTTATCATTTTTCATTCCCCAATATTCTACATGGGATAATACAAAGGGAACTACTCCAATAACCATAGTAATAATTATTTATGAATGTAATGAATTGTGTGAAGAAATGAACCCAAGAATTGAAATCCTATTTTATACATGAAGTGAGTTAGTCATCATGTTTAATTGGAAATATCAGTAGATGTGGAAAAACCTAATATACCAAACTCACAAGACCATACGGATTACGGGTGGTTATTGGATGATAACATATGATGGTCTCTATAGTGATTGGGATTAGGATATCACCCTTCAGATCAACTAGCTGGTCAATATAGAAACATTATTATAAACTTATATCATCATGTATCTCATAATAGTATGGGAATCATGTACTATAGTATGAGTTGGGAAATTTATTATGGCATCATAGATGGAAATTAACTGATGGATCAGTATTCCCCTTATCAGTATTGAATATATTATATTTATAGATCATGATAATCAATTTCCTGATGTCCTAGTTATGGGTTTTTATTAATGAGAAATTACATTGGGTATAGATAAAAAACCATTTGAGGTGGTATGAATTGATCAATAACAAACCAATCATGGGTTCTTATTTTAGATCCTACTTATAATGAATTATTTGAGTGAGGTAAATATCATTAAATGTTTGAGAATTAGAATTTATTTTCCATCCTCGCACCAATTTAATTTTCATTCCATATGGTTCCCTAACTGAATCCATCATTAACAAAACAACTTACAACCTTAATGAATTTACATATATGATATTCCAATGAATGTGTAAATTAGATGCAAAAATTTATATTTTAACTATATTTTCTTTTTTAAATTACTTCCTTGCATATATTTTTATGATTTACCATTCATATTTAAAATTATATTCCATTATTATATATAATTTATAATTAAAATTTTCAAATATGTATATATTGGTTTTATATTTCAAAATTGTGTTACTTTCAAATTATGCACTATTTTCTATAAATTTAAAATTTCATAATCTTGAAAATATATACGTTTTTGATATTTTTTATAGGTAATAATGAGTCAAAGTTAGATCACAACACTTTGAATGAGCGATGAATATGAGGTAGGTGTTGATGATATTTTTTTTAATTTTATAAACAAAATGTTCTAAACAACGACATATTTTTATTTCTATGCCTAGAATTTTTAAATTTGAAGAAGTTGAAAATTATAAAGAACAAAGATTATTTAATTTGTCATGGTTTTAGTCTGAGTTACAAACCTTGGATTTGGCATGGTGAAGCTGAGTGGAATTTCAAATCAATTAATTATTATGCTTTTTAAGATGATAACACTGATGAAATTAAAGAAATGATTCATGATATTGAAGTAGATGAAATTAAGAAAGAACCAAAAATTGAGCATCTATATAGTGATTATACAATACCATTTAATCCTAGTTGTAATGAATTTATGATTTTATAATCAGTGATAATATTTATTAACTTGATGGTGAAACATAGTTTCAGTGAGAAAAGTTTTTTAATTTTATACAATTTTTGAAAGATATTATTCATAAAGACAATGACATTCTTGATTCACATTATAATGGGAAGAAAATACTATGCCTGATGGGATCGGGGTATAAAAAAATACAAGCCTACCTGAATTAATGTGTTCTATAAAGGAAGGAATATGAATTTATTTCAAAGTGTCCTAAATGTTGGACATCACGGTATAAGATGATAGAAAAAAATATATGATGATTTAGCATTTATAGAGACCCATGCTAATGAATTTTCGTATCTTCCTATAATTCCTAATTTGAAATGTTTATTTGTAAATTAAAATAATTAAAAAAGGTTAAGATTTCATACAGATGAGAAGATATGTGATGCAAATTTATGAAATATAGCAGATTGTCCATAGGAGAAGAAAATTGATCAGAAATTTCCTATATTTAGAAATGAAGTTAGAAATATCATACTTATATTATGTATGGATGGAATAAATCCATATTGAATCCTAAGTATCACACATAGTTCATGGCCACCTTTCATGGTAATTTATAACTTATCTCTTGAATTTTTTATGAAGCATAAATATTTCATGTTGAGCTTAATGATCTCTGGGCCAAAATAACCTAGAAATGATATTGATTTTTTCTTTTCACCATTAATTTATGATTTGAAACTCTTATTGGAGGATGGTATTAGGGTGTATTATTATTATAAAATTAAATATTTTCAACTGCATGAAATGATTTTGTTCACTATAAATGACTTCCTAGTGTATGAAAATATGTCTGGATATAGTGTTAAAGGGAATAAAGTGTGTCCAATTTTCAAAAAAATACTTCATATTATCAACTACATCTAGGGAGAAAAATTTTATACATGGTTCATCAAAAATATTTCTATAGATTACACTAATATAAGATTAAAAAGGCATTCAATGGCTTATGCAAATTTTATATTTCTCCAAAACCTTTATCCACTAATCAGTATGTTTATAGGGTATAAAACATTGATGTGACATTTGGAAATACACATAAATCTGGTAATAATTGAAATATTTGGAAGAAATGGTAAATATATTTTTGAGCTTCCGTATTGGAGATATCTTGAGGTGGAATAAAACATTGATTTCATATAAGTGAAGAATACTATCTATGACATATTGATTGTAACATTGTTAGATATTAAAGGAAATACTAAATATGGGTTGAATGTAAGATTAGAATTACATTAAAAGGAAATATGTTTGGATTTAGCTCCCACTCCTAATGGAAGGTGGAAATTTCTTCCCCTCAATTGTCATAAATTATCCAAGATGGGGAAAATTAGCATTTTTCAGTGTCCTCAGGAAATCAAAGTGTTGCAGGGTTATACTTCAAATGTAAAAAATTTTGTGTCTGTAAAGGATTTGAAGTTGACAGGTATGAAATCTCATGATTTTCACATCATAATGCAAGAACTTATACCAGTTTTATTGTGTGTAATATTTCCCATCTATTTCAAAAATACTATCATAATACTGTGTTATTTTTTTAATTCAATTTGTAATAAGGTGATTGATATGAATTCTTTGAACATTTAAGAAAAAAAATAAATTTATATACCTTTTCAATTGGAAATGAATTTTCATCCTTCTTTTTTTATATAATGGTGTATTTAATGGTTCATATGGTTTGAGAAATAAGTCTTTGTGGACTTGTATATCTATATTGGATGTATCCTTTTTAATGGTATATGAAGATATTGAAGGGGTAAGTTAAGAATACATATTGACCTGAAGTCTCCACTATTGAAAAATATATTTATGAGGAGGATTCATAGTTTTGTAAAAACTACTTTTTTCTGGTGGAGCACATTGGTTTACCTCTATATCTCCATGAATGAGTTAATTATAGGGGATAAGGTATCTGTGTTTTGAAAGTCAAATATTTTTCAGGTGAACAGATAAAGAAAGTAAATTTATACATTTTTAATAACATAGATTATGTTGAACCATATATAAAATTTCATATTAATGTGATAAAATAATAAAATCTAAAGAATAATGATATTCGGATTTTCAATAAGTATAACAGAACATTTTTCCATGATTTAAATATACCAGGCTTTGTAGATGAGATGCATCAGAAACATTAAAATGGTTTATGCATGGTCCATGTTTAAATTTGATAACATGGTTTGAGTATGACATTAATGGATATACATTTTATATAAAAGATTAGGAAAACATAGGTGTAGTTCATAATAATAGTGTATTGGTGACAATTCATTTTTTTAGTTCTAAACACCAAAACCCAATTTACACATCTAGTGCATATTATAGAGTAATTAAATAAATATGGGAGGTTTATTACATTAAATTTAATGTTCCAGTGTTTAACTGAAAATGGTTTATTGGTAATAATAGTGTCAAACATGATGAATTTGGAATGAAACTTGTTAATATGAATAGATTGGAATACACAACTGATCATTTTATAATGGAAACACATGAAAAAAAATTCTATGTTCTTGATAAATATGATATACATTGGTTTACTATTTTAAAAGGGAAAAAATATGTTGGTATTGATAAACTTTAATAAGATGATGATTTCTGTGAGATCCTCACTTACATGGAAAGATTAATAGATAATAATGATAAGCATGTCATAGACATGATTTTTTCTATAAGGAATGATCATGATGAAGGAATTTGGGAAAAAATCCAATAGTACATTTCCAATATTACAGATAAAATATGTTTATTTATCATTTACTTTTATAAATTTAATAATATTTTAGATATGATAATTTTATTTACTTTATTAAAACTCATATTAAAACTAATAAATTAAAAAAATTGTTTATTTTTACATGTTTACCCATACGTAACTTATCTATTTTACTGATTTTGTTAAAATAAAATTATTTTAAATCAAATATGTTCAATAAAAAAATATTTTATAAGAGTATATTGAATAAATTTTCTTTTTTTTTTTGTAAAAAATGATTTAGTAGATTGAACCATTTTTAATATTACTACACTATTTTTGGATTTATTTTCATTCATTTACATGTAATTTCATATATCATTACTATTGTTATCATTTTAGTTGACTATAAAAAATATTAATAATAATGTGTTAAGTTTAATGTAGTTTACTTTTGTGTTTAATAATTTTTCATTTTTTATATACATTAATATTGTAATAGATGAATTTTTATATTTGTGTACTAATTGACTGTTTCTTTGAATTGTAGGATAATGAAAGATCAATCAACTGATCAATGAAATATTTATGGAGATGATCGTACTCATACCTATGGGGAGGAATGTGAACATGCTCCTCTTGATGATCCCCATCATTCTTTACAAGATTCATATACTCTCATATAGACAATGAAGAGTTTGAGGGTTGGTAAATGTGACAACACATGTTTAACCAAATTATCAATTGCTCATGTCCAGGACAAGAGGATACTGATAGACTTTGATGATAATTATTTTCCAAGAGCTACTAATGCTAAACAATTCATGAGTTTTGTATTAGTTTAGGGTAAACTAAAAGTCAGTATTTTGATTAATGATTAGAGAAATGTTGAAAAAGTAACACTATCTCAGTTGTGGGGAACCATTTTGGTAGGATATTTTGTTATTGTTTTTCTAATATTTAAGTTAACATAGTAATATATGTTTTCCCCCTTCTTATCAGATGATATATGATAAACTTGAAACTAGAGCAGTCATGAAGAAATCTTTATCATTGGCTTATAAAAGATGGAGGGATTTCAAATCAACCCTCAAATCTAATATCATTTTTTGGGCATAGAAAACATAAAAACCCATGTGGTGTATATCATTGTATAGATGAAGACACATGTAATAAATTTGTTGGAAGTAGAAGAAAAGAATCATTTTTAGTAAGTTTAATTTAAAATTTTAAAATTTATTTTATATTAATGATATTATTAAGGATTTATTATTATTAATTTATAGAAACCAAGGAGATCTCATCAGGATATCCAGTCTAGACACTTATACCCACATAATTTATCTTGGGGAGGGTATATGTTATTGGAAGAATAAATTATGGATGAAAATTTTCCAAAAAACTGAGAGATAAGTCTTCAATATCTTCAGTGGTTTTCCCTCCACCCCCTATTACGACATGAAAAAGGGAAGACATCCCAGACTGGAAAAAAAGAACAATATCTTACCAACGATTCAAGGGTTACAGCTGAGAGGATTGTAAGATATTAACATTATTAGTTTATTTAAGTTAATTCACTTATTTGTATATTTTGAACGATTACAGAATTTTTCAAATAATTAATAAAGGATTCTATTGAGGAGTCGAGAATATAAATGGTCTTTATAGATGAGGCTATGTAGGATATTTTATCTAGAGCATTGAAAAATCTTGAACACCCAGGTTGAGTATGAGAATACCCGATGGGTGTATCAATGAAAAAAGTGTTTCAAAATTATCTAGCTTCAGTATTGGAGGGTTTTTATAAAAAAAATAGAATCTTTGGAGACTCAAGTTCAGAATATTAATGTGATTATGGAGGATAAAATCAGATCATTATTATAGTCCATGTTTGTATACATGTAAAGATAGTTTCAGAGTACAACTCTCACTCCTCTGTCTCCACCATTAGCTCCCTCTCCTCCACCTCTTCCTACAGACCCAACTCCATATCTTACTCCTACACCCCCTCCTTCACATATTCCCAATTATTATGAGTTATATGTTGATGATCCTTAGTTTCATATTTTTTTCATATGGGATGATATTTTATATTGGAGATATTGTTCATAATCAGCAGATAGAGATAGTGAATCATAGGGTCATTGTACAAGATATTATAGATAGATCAACCAGGGTATTGGTACCTAAATATGAGGTGACTACAGTTGGAAAAAATATCGTCCAGTTTCCAGTTTTCCCATCTAGAATTCTACGACATATTCCCATAAAGGTATGTGTATATTTTATCATTTATTTCATTTCTGTATTAAATTTTCTTTAACATTTAAAATTTCATATATTTATCTATTTTTTTTTACCAAAATACATTAAAGTTTATGAAATATTTTATAGTATACAACAAATAAAAAGAGAAATGACTACAGATACAGATTCTAGTAGTCTTAATAGATTTTCAAGATATTCAAAATTTTTTAGGTGTTTATGATATTCCAATAGAAGCTAATTTTAATGGGTGTTCAATGACTGTGGTGCTTTTGAAAAATGATATCATGAAGCTTGTAACTGGAGATATGTTGGTCATCAATAAGATGCAAATTTTTTCACTCTAATTATTAACATAAATATTTCCCTGCATTTAATTTATTGAAAAGTTATACTTATGTTTGTTTTGTATAAGTTATCTTTATAAAATGTGTAAGGATATTGAGAAAACAGATGTTTATGGATTTAGTGACCCACAGTTCATTTCACCTGTATCGAGGTAAATGACTGAAGTCGAAATAATAGTTTATATTGCAGAAATATTTCAAAGGAATGTAATTATTCAGTGGATGATGTTCCCATATCTTTAAGAGTAAGAAACTTTTATCTCACAAAGTGTTATATATTTTTTAACATAATAACAACTAATATTAAATTTTATTTCATATTAGGGGATATTAGATGTTATGTGTTTTTTTCCAAGGTAGAAGACTCTTTACTGGTTATGCTCCATCCATGGTAAAGTGTGAAAAAAATTTAAGGATTCATTAGAAATGTCAGTTTGAATTTATTAATACTTTTTTATATTAAAATCAATTTTAAATTTATTGAATTTTCAATATTTTCTAATAGTGGATGGAATTTATTTTGAGAGACCGCAATGAAAAAGAGAACCAAGATATAATATGTAAAATTAAATGTTAATTTTCATTTATAATTAGTACATTTTTGATATATTACATAAAAATGTTATTTTGAATTGAAAAACTCATTTAAACATCAGTTTAATAAATAAGAAGGAATCAAAGAAAGAAAATATTATGTGTTAAGATTTATGTATGAAATAATTTCAATAGGGATAGTTACAAAGTTCAAACATGTTAGATTTCTTTATATACTATTCCTTAATATTTCATTATTTATTCATAATATATTTTAAAATATATCATTTTAATTTGAAGTTTTTTGATGAATCTCTTCCTTATAATTCAGAATAGCTGACACACTTACAAGTGGAATGGGAAAATCATTTTACGAGTATGGTTATATTTTAGTTTTTTACTAAATATTGTAATTTGGAATTTAATAATTGTAAATGTATTTCTAATTTTCTTATTGATACATTTTCTTTCTTATTTTTTTGTCAATTTTAGAGTGGAAGGTTGAAAATAAATATTTTTAAAAACTATATTTCATGTTGGTTATTAAATAATCATTGTGAAAAATCATTTATCATGTTGGTTTTTCATGTTAGTTATTCAATAACTGATGTGAAAATAATAATCTAAATGGTTTGTTACATCTGTTACAAAATAACCTACATAAAAAAAGTTCATTTATTCATTTAGAACTTTAATTTTTTTAAATGATATTAAATACATATTTACAACATCTCCTTCAATAACGGCGTCGTATAACCGAAGTAAAAAAGACGCGATGTGAAAAAATAATTTATGCACTAGTGTTAGCGACCATATGTTTAGATCATTGATGATCATAAGAATCATGATCTATAAAAAATATATTCATAAGTTCTTTTAAATGGTTAAATTCTATTCAGAGAAATATGTTTCTTATGGTATCCTCCTCAATGATACATATTAAAAAATTGCCTTTCTATTGGAATAGAGTAATTTGACTATTAAGTTGATCTTCTAGTGGTTTTACTACCAAGTCAAGAAGTATTAATCATATCCCTCAATTATATATAAATATTCTCAAAATATGTTCCACCAATATTATAGATTTTAACTAATGTTTTTAAACTCTCATACTCAGACTTCAACTAAAAAAATCATTCTTATCTTATGAAAATGAAGCATTGTTTTATTTCATATTTTTATCATAAACTGAGATATTATATAAAATTGAAATTTCTTATGATGAAATAACAATAATCTTTCCTTTGTTTTCATAAATCAACTAAGATATATTATATTTTTATTTACCCAAATCTAAATAAAGTTTAGTATTCCCATTTTTTACTTTTTCTAGACCATATTCTGTTGAAATTAAAGTAGTAGTTTTCTATTTCAACTTAGAAGTGAGTTTACCAATTTCTCTCTTAAGTTTTATATTTTTTATTAGTATATAATGTTTAAATTTCCATTGAAAACATTCATATTCTATCATATTATCTATTTTCTCCATTATTTTTAATTTTACATCCATTTAATTATGGTATGAAGCATTACCCTCATCTTCAGATGTATCCATTTCATCGTATGAATAATAAAAATAACTTGAATCTAAATTAAAATTATTTAGAGCCTCGACTATCATATAGGCTATAAATTCCTTCTCATTTTATGGAATATTTGAATAAAAATTCATAATGTTTTACTATTATCACTACCTCTTGATGAAATATCGGAATTAGTACCTCCTATCCTAGAACTCCAAGTGTCAAATTCTTTCAAACATTTATTCTATTTTATTTTTAATAACTTCTTAGAATATTTTCTATCTATCTTATTCATCTTATTCTAGTTCATTCATATATGCATACACTTTCTATATTCATTAAAAAAAATTCTAAAGAATATTTCTTATCATAATGTCTTTTTAATCCTTTTAGTTGTGTATTCATAAACTTTTCTATCCCATATATATACTCATCCTTCTAAAAAATTAGGAAATTTTTCCTTCAATCAATTCTGCAAAACCACTCCCTTTAGATTCACTAGGCTTTGAAGTAAAATTTTTGGAATTTAATCCTTCAAAAGTAAATGTAAACAAAAAATAATGAATTTTATTCTCTTTATGGATATATCTTTTAATAAAAATTTCATATTACATTAAACTATCAATAAAATCATCAAGTCTTAGATTAGTGATATTTTAACTATCATCAATCAAAGTACATTTAGATTCCCATTTTTTTCCACAAAATATCAGAATGTTTCTAAACCAATTGTTAATTTGTAAATTCCTCATAAATAAGTTATTATAGGATATTAAAAATCATCATAAATATTTGATGCATTTATATAATAGATTAACTATTAATAAAATAAAAACTTTGATAATATACTATAAGAATAACACGTTTGGAATTTATCACCTTCAAAATTCTGAAGTACGTAGCCCCAATATTTTTCTAGATACCATACATAGTTCTCCTTGAAGGAAATTGAATATATAAATTTAATTGAATAACACATAATATAGTATTTTCGACTAAAAAATAAGTAGGCACTCACCTCATTCCTCTCTAGTAAAAGTAGAAACATATTTATTTGGAATTTTATACCTTCGAATTAACATAATAAAATTATCAACTATATTATTAATAAAAAATACTCCATCTAATCATTGTAATATTTATAATCATTCCCATTATATTTAAATAAAAATAATGGTTCAAAAAAACACATAGCCCAATATGTTCCCCCATCATGTACAGATCAATAAATGTACAAAACAAGTCTCAAATAAAACTAAAATGAGTAAAAGAAACATAGTACAATTAGAAAGAAGAGAATAAATCCATGGGACATAAAACATAAATAAAAAAGTATAAAACTGAATTTAAAACATATAAAGTCAATACAAGACTCCTTGTGGCCATCCATCACCACAAATTTTCCCCCACTAAGGAAGATACGATAACCAAGAGTGGCCAGAAAACTACATAACACCCTTCCCTTTACTTGTGACCTATAAAATAAGGTATATGACCACATGAGGGATAATATTGGGTGTAATAATGTGTGCTAGAAGGATAAAACTAATTATCCTATACAAAGTCTCCCATTATGAAATTTCTAGTTCAGTATTTAAATTAAATCTACTTTAAAAATCTACTTTCATAAGAAACCCCATTAACCCCCCCCCCCCCCCATTTGGGTTAAAAAAATTCCATATTCAAAACCACAAGGTTATAAATATAATTATAAATTATAAATATATGTCCATCACAAAAATAAACATATCCTAAAAGATAACAAGGTAAGAATATAATTCATGGTACACAAGGTAACTAAGAAAAAAAATCTAAACCAGATGACCATGGGCCAAAATCCATAAGGTAAACCTGTGAGAATTTTATACATGACATATAAGTGAAAAAACATGCATTAAACATCATTGGGCTCTAGAATATGTAATAAATAACTAGGGAAAATAAATGGACACTAAGCTGAAAAGTGAATCCTATGATACTGAGTCATGCTATAATCAATCAATATCGACCTTAAGTCTATACCCATGGTTCACAAATGTTCCAATGTGATATTTTTTCACAAAAATAAGAATTAATAATACCCACAATTAAAAAAAAATTCACAAGTGATGTCTCACCACTTACATTCTTTGAAAATACACTTTAGAATAAATATAGTTTAAAAAATTAATTTTCAAAAGTGAAATATCACTACTTATGTGCTCTAAAAATCCATTTTAGAATCAATTCCATTATTTAAGGTTTTCATTGAACAAAAAATTTCAAAAAAAATTGAAGAAAAATAACCCTAAAAACATTTATATATCACCAGAGATAAAATTTTAGAAATCTTCCCACACATATTCCCAATTATATAATTTAATAAAATCAATTAGAAAGATCTCTAAAAATAATGTGATAATAAATTCTCTTTCTCTCCTATATAATTTTAAAAATTATTAGTTGATCACATGAAAATTTAATTATCAAGAACATAGGTTAATTCATGGTTTAAAGACACTATATAAAAAACATACCTTATAGAATGTCATGATATTCTTGAACCAAACACCTCTAAGGATTCAAGAAAAAATGACCCCAATCACCATTTTTATCTCCCATTGAGTAAGGATAAAAACTAAATCATGGAACTAGAAATATCTAAATAGTTGAAAAAAACCCGAAAATATCCTCTTGAGGATATAAAAAATTAAGGCTTTGGTATTAAAAAAACATTCTATTTCACATTAGTCAAACACGCAATTAAAAACCATTTTAAATTTATAGGTTTAATCAGATATTGAATGAAAATAATTATTAAAACACTCATAGAGGAGTGAAAAACATTAAACAGGTTAAATGATTTATTTCCACAATTTTATATCTTCAAAATCATTAAAAATGGGTTTCAATTTCTTTTGTATAAGAGGGAATAAAAATAATATTTTTTTTATTTTTTTCCTAAAAATAGTGTTGTGTTAGGGTAATATAGATTTACCATTATGTAACCCTAGAAGTTATATAAGGGTACTAGGTTACCTTTATTAAGCCCTTATAAAACAGTGTTTACCCTTGCACATGATCTATGTTACCCTTAGGTAGCTCTCCCTACCTTTATGAAACACCCCTGGTACCCTTACGCAACCTTTGTAAATGGGATCTTACTCTCATGAAATTCCCCCCTAACCCTTATATAGTGCATGAAACAAGTCCCTTAACCTTAAATATTGTATAGGTTACCTTTATTTAGAATTTAAAAAAAAATCAGGAATACCCTTATGTGATACCTTTATATGAGGAATTACCCTTATGTGATAACCTTATGAAATGTGCTGCTTATACGTGATACGCTTATGCAATGCATTACACTTATGATACACCCTTACACGATCCATATAAAATCAAGGTTACATATACAGAATGCCTTAGGTTTCCCTAACATAGTGATGGGTAGCATTATATAGTGAGTTTTTACCCTTATATAGTGCAAAGAATCTCCTCCTACACATATGAAAATTTTGAAAAATTAGATTTAACCATATAGAAGCTATAGGAATCACCCTGGATAAGGGTAGACATATACTTACCCTTATGCAGACCCTATACCATACACAAGGGTAAAAACTAAGTTAAAATTTATTAATGTTTTATGAATGATCATATTAATTAGGACCAAAAGGGTTCTAAAGACTAAATAAAAACCAAGGAAAATATATATCATAATACAAACATCTGAAACCAAAGAAAAAAATCATTAACCAAAAAATTTATCTAAAAGAAAATTTTATGGTGTTAAAATTATCCATAATATAATTATTTATTACCCTAAAAAATATTCATTATTCTAACCTTAAAAATAGATAAGAACATTTTTGACTCATTGGTGATTCTTTCTCCGACATTTCATGGATATCATGTTTTTACTAAAAAAGTAAAAAAGAAAAAAGGAATTGTTTTACCACATACATTATCTTAACAATCCATAATATGAACTATCTATTCAACCAAAGTGGTATCAGGATCAAGATAAACATTATCTAACTAAATCACAAGGGAAAGATCCATTTGATGCCTCATCACCTAGGAAACGTGGAAAAAATCATGAATTAATGTCAAGTGGGATAGAAGGTCCATCAGAGTACTCACCTTTTTGAGACATTAAAAAAACTCAAGATTTCTAAAAAATCCCGGTCCCAACTTACCCTACTTTCCCAACCGAGGACATACCAAGAAAGGAGAAACCTTTAGAAAGACATGATCACCAACCTCAAACTCTAGTGGGTGACGATGATGGTTTGTATTGGATTTTTGGTGACTATAAGCAGTTTATAAAAACTTTTAGATCAAATGTACCTTTTTTTCATCTCTAGGATAAGGCCTTATCCAACCATGGATTTATCTCCTATCTTCATTCATCACAAAGTAGATCTAAAAGGTTACCATTAAAAAAATTTAAAATATGAAATTCTAATTGAATCCTTATAACTATTTTTATCGGAAAATTCTAGGAAAGGTATAATATTTTCCCATGAAACTTCAAAATGATGTACACATACTCAGATCAGATCCTCAAGAATCTCTATGGCTCACTTAATCTTCCCATCCATCTAAGGATGATAATATGTGATTATCTTCATTTGGGTACCCATTTCCTCTTTCATACCATTCCAAAACATATATGTGGACTGAGGATCTATGTATGATACAATTGTAGAAGTATCACCATAGAGCTTTACAACCTCTTAGACATATAAGTTTCTGAGTTACTCCACCTTCATTGTCCTCTTTACAGGAAGAAAATGGGATGATTTTGTAATTCAGTAAATAACCAAAAAAAAATTATCCTTACCATGAGGATTACATTGTAACCTGATGAAAAAGTCTATAGAAATATCATTCCACTTTTATACCATAATTGTAAGATTTTTTAACAAACTAGTAGGCCAATGGTGCTCCACTTTAATTCACTAACAAGTAAGGCATCAAGGCACAAAATATGTAATCAATAGAATCATCCCCAAACACAAATATTATCATCTAAAATAATGATACATTACTAGTCCTAGGGTTTATATACCAACAATATCAGTTTCTATCATCCAAAAATTCTTACCTCAGTGGTATCAGAATGATCAAACTTCCTTTTAAACACAAAGTATTCATAGGAGACTAAGACCAATCAGTTGAGGTCACCCCACCATTTAGTATTTTACTAAAGTATAGAATGTTAGTGCATGTTAATTATTTATGTTATATTCAATCATGGAATGATGACTTGACCATTATAGAAGTTAAGAAAACCTTCCCACTATACTATTACACTCCCAATATCATCTCATAAACTCATCAGAGACCCATCCTCCACTAATTCCTTCACAGCCTGGGTCAGTAAGTTTCTACTCAAAGCACTAGATATCACATATCCCTTTCCTAGTGTACATGAAATATCAAAATCAAAAGTCTAAAGATACTCAACCCAGAATCTCTATTTTATGTTCATATCCCTAGGAGTAAAAATATACTTTAGACTCTTATGATTAGAATATAACATATACTGCTCCCCAAAGAGATAGTGGCTCCATGTTTTGAGAGCGTGTATAACAGATTCAAAATCAAGAATTCTGGTAGGGTATTTATTCTCATAAGTCTATAGTTAGGAAGATATATAGGACACGACATGCTTTCCCTATATCAAGAAACATCCAAATCATATAATTGAGGTGTCATAGGAGACTTCATAACCCAAAATCAGTTCTGGAAGAATAAAAACTAGATATGAAGTCAAAATCTTATTGAGTTTCTAAAAACACCTCAAACACGGTTCATTCCACTCAAACTTGAAAACCTTTTTGGTTAATGCGGTCATCAGAGATACGATATTGGAGAAATCCTAGGGAAACTACTTATAATAACTAACTAGACCCAATTATCTCTGAATCTCAAACACATTATTGAGTTTCTCCCAATAATTCACTACTTGAATCTTTGTAGGGTCCACCAATACACCCCTCTATGATATACCATTTCCTAGAAAATTTTCTTCTTGGATCCAGAATTCACATTTATAAATATTCCCATAAAAAAGTTGTTTTTCAAGATTATGAGGATGAAAAATGAATGATCTAAATGATCTTCATTTATCTTATAATACTATATAATATCATCCACAAAAAAAACAAAATAATTCAAAAACTGATTAACAACACATTTCAATAGTTCTATAAATACTATAGGAGTCTTAGTGAGACTGAATGGCATAAAAAGAAACTCATAATTAAAGTACTGAAACCTAAATTCTATTTTAAGTACATACTCTAATTAGAATATCAAATTATGGTACCCTGATCATATGGATATTTTAAAAAACCATTGAGTTTCCCTAATTTGATCAAAAAAGATTACCATTCCAAGGAAATGGGTATTTATTCTTAACGATCACAAGATTAAGCTTCTAGTAGTCAACATAAATCTAGATACTTTCACTTACTTTATTTAAAATAGAGCAGGTGAAGCCCAAGGTGAGAAGTTAGGATGGATAAATACCTTTCCTTCAGGATCTTCAGGCTGAACCTTAACCTCCTTTAATTCAATAGGTGAAATGTGATATGATGGAATAGAAATAGGCATTATACCAGGAAACTGGTCAATAGTGAACTCAACATATATTAGAAGTGGTAACCCATAAAAATCCTCAGGGAAGACCTCTAGGAATCAATTCACCACCACAATACTAAAATAATGATATAATATATCAAGTATTGTCACTAAAAATTAATGTGAGATCATTCCATCATATTGAATAATAGGCTCCACTCTCTTAGATATAGAATCCCACCCACCTTAAAACACATAAGAGACCCCATTGAGAGATAAAAACTAAATTAAATGAAGATAAAGTCAACTTTTACCCTAACAATGACCATGTGGTCCATGAAAATAATGATTTCAATGATGTCAAGATCAAGAACTGAGAAATACCACTCCACTTCCAAGTTGAATATCATCACCCGACATATGGAACACTTAAAACCATGTTCCAAATTCTTTCCCAAGGGAGTAGAAAGTTCCAATAGGAGAAACATAAGTTCCAAATATATTTCCAAAAATACAATAAAGATAAAATATATTTCACTAGTATCAAATAAATCTAGTACCATAGAAAACCAAATGAACATTATACCATTAACAGTAGCTAGACATTCCTTAGATTCCTCTATTGTATACTCCGCAACATAAATTATTAAAACCTCATCTCCTCATTAACCATTAATTTACACATGAGTATTATAATTTTCATGGTGTTGAGATCCACCATGCTTTGATGCATCATAATGGACTTGAAGTCCTTTAGTAAATTTGGATTTCTTTTTATTACCTTGGGACATTTTCTTACAGAAACAAGAAAGTTGTCCAGGACATATGTAATTATGACAAGTCCCGGGCACTCCCTTTCACTAAGGATTGGTATAAATAGGTGCCCCAAACTAATAGAAAACCAATTCCTATTTTCCTAAATAAGTTCTAGAAACAAGTCATTAAGAAAGGTATGCACCCTTCCACTTTTATTTCTAGCCAGAAGTCACACAATGATTACTTCTTGGAGCAACTAAAGCACCACACAATACTATTTTTCTAGAAATGTCCACATATACCATATCTTACTTATCAAATAACTAAAAAATGTTTTTTTTGAAATTATAGAATCATCATTTATCGAATATCAGAACTTAAACCCATCGTAAACATTTGAGATTTATGGTAATCATTAGTAAAAATCTCAAGTACTTAGTGAACCAAATTGGTGAAATGGGTATCATACTCCCAAATAGAACACTCCAATTATTATAAGGTTAGAAACACCATGTTATATTCTAATAACAATATTTAATTTTGTAATTATTGGTTAAAAATAAACTTAAAAGAGTTCCAGGTGAGATCGTTATGTAACATAGCATTCACTATGGATTCCTACCAACTCATTCTCGCTCCTCCAAGCATGTAAGATACAATAACCACCTTTGAGCCCTTTAAAGTTTTAAAAAATTAAAAGATAATTTCAATATTATAAATACAATCTTTGGATTACTGGGTTCCTTTGTCTCCATGGAAAATAGGTGGATTTTTCTTCTTAAATTCTGATCTAGGATCCACTATCCATTCCTGGTGTCCAACATTTTCCTGACCTAAAGTATGGATAATGGATATGATAGATTTCACCAATGAAGAATCCACTAGAGGATTCACCTATATAACTTGTCTTTCTATTCTTATAGGAGGCACTGATTAATTGATTACAAAAGAAAGTATCTAATTATATTAATATAAATTCCAGAATCAAATGAAATGATTTAAAACATTATCAATAAGAATTTAATTCTAACATGGTTTCAACAAAAGGAACACAAGACTTGACAAAATAGCATGTTATTTAAATAAACTTTTAGGGAATTTATATCTAATAACCTCAAAAACTAAGCTCAATAATCATGAAAATCCCTGACCACCCATATTAACTCAACTTCAAACATAGAAGTGAGCTTTCCAGGAACCTTTGCACACTTACTATCCAAATTATGAATCCCCAACTCTTGTTTAACAAAGACCCTGAACCAAAACCAGGGAGTTTTGTAATAATTTCATCTAGAAAATGTCACTTATACAATTTTGTAACAAACTAAAAGTGTTTAAAAAATCACATAGACCAAGATTTCCCACCATAAGTTAGAGATCAATAAAAGTACCAAACTAGTCTCCAATAAAATTGAAACAAGAAAAACCAATAGAGTATTATGTAGAAGAAGAGAATACATCCATGGGACATATGGAAAAAATATAGAATTATAAACCTAAATGTAAAACAAAACAATACAATACAAGCCTCGGTGTGACCATCCATCACCACCAATCGGTCCCACTAAGAAAGAGATGACACCCAAGAGTAGTTGGTCAACTACATGACACCCTTCCATTTATTTGATTCCTATAATACACGTTCTACAAACACCCAAGGGAAATTATAGAGTGTGTCACTGTTCTAATAGGATACCACCAAATAATTTATACAAATTCTAACATCATGAATCTATTAGTTCAATATTTAAATCAAAACAATTTTATAAAGTCACTTACATAAGAAAACCCATTTTATCAAACCCCTTTTGGTTTCAAAACTTTTCATATTAAAATACAAATGATTATGAAAATAATTAAAAATGCTAAATAAAGGGTAGTAATCAAAACAACCTTATCCCAAAATATAATAAGGTAATAATATAAATCATGGTATATAAGTTAACCAAGAAAAAAATAATCCAAACCGAATGTCCATAGGCCAAGATCCATAAGAAAAATATGTGAGTATAATAGACATGATACATAATCCAAAAACACCATGCATGAAATACTATTGGGATCTAACCTATAGAATGAATTAATATGAAAAATAAAATGATAATAAGTTGACAAGTGAATCCTACAATTATAATTCCTACTATAGTTTTTAGATATCAACTTTATGTATGTACCTGAGGGTCCAACTATTCCCATGTTCCATGTTTTCACATAAATAAGTGTTAATAATGAAAAAAAAATATAAATTTTTTAATAAGTTAAGTATCACCACTTACATGCTTTTAATATCCAATTAATAATTAATATATTTTAACAACATAATTTTTACAATAAAATCATGACTACTTATGTGCTTTGAAAATCCATTCTAGAAACAATTCCATTATTTAGGATTTTCATTGAATAAAAAAGTGAAAAGAAATTTTTAAATAGAAACACCCCTTTTAGAAAAAATTTATAAATCATTTGAGATTAAATTTTAAAATTATTCCCCCACATATTCCCAATTACCAAATTTAATAAAATCATCCTGAAAGACCTCTAAAAAACATGGTGATAATAGATTCTTCGTCTCTCTATCTTAGAAAACTTTCAAAATTATCAATTGAAAACATATAAAGGTAATAAATAATAAAATTAGTTAATTCATAGTTTATCACCACTACGCAAAAACACCTACCTTAGAAAAAGTTGAGGTAATCATGTCATAAAATCCTTCAAGGTTTCAAGAAAAAACAACCTCGATCACTCTTCTTTCTATCTCCCAGATAGGAATGATAGGAAAATGAATCAAGTGGAAAGACCTCCTTTGAAAATTGGAAAATTATAGGAACTATCATCTATATTATATTAAAAATTGAGGGTTCATGTATTTTTAAACAAAAAATGTTCCGGTTTACAATAGAAAAACCCCTATTAAAAAATATATTTAATTTATAGTTTTATTATAATCTTGAATGAAAGTGTTTGAAAAACTATCATAGAGGATTTAAAAACATTAGATAGGATAAAATAATTAATTCCATGGTTTTAGATATTTAAAACAATCAAAAATAGGTTATAGGGTCATTATAGAGAATAAGGAATAAAAATTTATGTTTTTTCCCAAAAATATTATTTCATAAGGGTAACATGGATTTAACCATATGTGGCCCCCACATGTCATGTAAGGTTACTAGGTTTACATTATGAAACCCTTAGAAAATAGGGGATACCCTTAGGCATGGTCTAGGTTACCCTTACGCATCTCTCCCCACCATTACGCATCACCCATGGCACCCTTACACAACCTTTGTAAAAGGGGTTTTACTATTATATAATGCCTTCCATGCCCTTACACAGTGCATAAACTATCTTAATTAAACTTTTATTGTATAAAAATTACCATTATATATCCTTTAAAAACATAGGTTTACCCTTACATGATTACATTACATGAGGTGTTACCCTTACACGATACCCTTGCACAAGGGGTTACCCTTATGTGATACCCTTGTGCAAGGCATTACCCCTGTGAAAAAACCTTAAAACCCATGTAAAATCATGGTTACCTTTACAAATTATCATAATATACCCATATAAATTGAGGGATTCCATTACACAGTAATGGTTTACCCTTAGAAAGTGCATAAAATCTCCCTCACACCCTTACAAAACTCTTGAAAATTAAGAGTTACACATAAAAACTCTTAGAAATCACCCTACAAAAGGGTTGAGGGATAATTACTCTTATAAGGATCCTATACCATTTGTAAGTGTAAAAAATATTTTAAGAATTATTAAATTTTTATTAAAAAGTCATATTAAATAAGACCAAAATAGGTTTTAAAGACCAAATACAAACCAAGGAAAATAAAAAGCATAACTAAAACTTATGAAACCAAAGAAAAACATCATTAACCAACATATAAACCTAAAATAAAATATTGGGGTGTTACATTAAAGATATGATGTATGTTAGGATTAAGATTATTGATAAAACAAATAATTAAATCTTCTGTAAAATAATTGTTTTTGTAATTTTCAATTAGTATAAGGAAATTGAGTTATTAAAATTTCAATAAACTCACATAAATTAAAAAATAGATCCGGATCAGTTAAAATGAATAGACCTGATCTAATATTAAATATATTCATAGATAAAGATATAAAATAAAACTAAAAGGGGGTGAATTTTAGTTTAAAAAAATATATAATTTTCTAGACACCTTAATTGTAATATTATTAGAATTATGAATTTATGATCAAAACACAAAATTAGAGTATATAAAATTTAAATACATCATGAATTAAACTATATAAATTACCAATATATTAATAGTTAAAATATAATATGTTAATATTTAATTAAGAATAATGTAATTAAAAACATTGAGTATTGGTTAAAAACTCAAATAATTCTTTAAAGGATTTTATTATAAAAAAAAATTCAATTTAAAGGGTAAGGTGAATCAAAAAACTGGATCAAAGTTATCCTACTTCCAACATGGAATTACCTTCATTGTAAAAATTTTATAATATATTCTTTCTTTCACACACCATAATCACTCAAATGAATACTTTTTGGAAGGTACTATGTCTTCCTGACATGAGATCCTTTGATTTAAACTATCGTTATTTACTCTGTATTCCTCATAGAAATCCCTAAACCAAAACATATCAGTTGCAACTTTCTTCCATACACCAGAAGATCCTAGACAACATGGTTAGAAACAAAATGAATATAATAAATAAAAACTAATATATTAACAACAAAATCATATCCATATGGTTCTCTTTTTAAAACACTCAAAAAGAAAATAATAACCATAAGAAATCAATATAATAAGTTGTTGTATACTTCTATATATTTAAATATTTCATAGTAAAAGTTAGCCCCTATCTCTTCTTTTTCAACAGGAAGTGTCTCTATTTATAGAAAAGTCTCAAATAGATAGATTCTGAAAACCATGGGTCTAGTAGTAATCAAATCAAAATAAAAAAGCTTCATCTTCTAATGGATTAAAAAACACAATGAATCTTTCAATGAAATCAACCCTTGTTGCTAAAACACTCAAACATATTGTAAATGAAATCTAGAACAAACTCTCAGTTCTATAGATTTTAACAAACTTCATCAAAAAATTAACTATTATGGATTTAAGGTTACATGATTTTCATCCTGTAAAAAAAACTAATGAAAAAAACTTGAAATTAAATCAACATCAAAAAAAAAAGTTTGTTGCAATTTTCAAAATTGATATATGAAAGTGGTATTTTTACCCAACATATAAATGGTTTACTAAATCATGCACCAATAATGATGTCTCCACTACAATTAATATGCACCCCTTGACTTTTTAGTCTATATATCTCTCCAAATTGTGAACAAAATAATATACAATATACTAAGTAAAACCAATCATATATATGTAAAACTCATCTAGTTACTAATAAAATGAACATGTCCATGCACTAAATATGTTCCACCCCCATATAAAAAGATCATTAATACAGTTTACCCATTGCATAAAATCTTACAACATTTTTTACCCCCAAACATAATAGTAATCCACATGATTACTACTAACCATTTTACAACAGTGAAAAAGATAGAAACTCAAAATTTCACTATTTGGAGTTAAAAATATCAAAACAATAAATAAAATAGAACATAATTATATAATTTTTAACATAAAATTGCATGTTTGTTTCATATGTACACATAGAGCATAAAAAAACCATGTCAATAATTAAGTTATATGGTTGTATCTACAACACAAAGAAATCCCCTAATGATATATTCATCCAATAGCTTAAAATATCAATGAATATCAATAAAACTATAGTGACCTCTAACTATTCTAGTCAAGAGTACGGGAATTAGAAGCCTCTCCAACTTGAGTCCCAAGACTCAGACCAAGGTGGGTGAAAAAAATAATTTAAAACTCCAGAATCAAACATAGATAGATCCAATGTAAAACATAACCAGATGGTGCCTCAGATGATCTTTGGCCCACCTGGAGTTGGTATTTATATGGAATGCAACTCGTGAGGCCTCACTCCTCTACCTCATAGACCATACCAATGACTAGCTCCATGGTCTTTCTCCTACTTATATCCTTACTAGTAAGGTGAATTAAGGTTTTATACTTTAATGTCTATATCTATCATGTACTAACCAAAATCCTACTCACCTTGTTGTTAATTATTCATTAGAGACATCTACTAGTAAGGATACTATGGAAGCAGGCCACCAATACTATATTTACCACCAATGGTGTTTGGGAATGTAGATTACCAAGGACCATGATCTTACAAGTAAAGGATACTAGAATGGAGCTCATAGATGAGGTATGTGAACTACTAGCTCCAGAGAAGATCATGAAAGACTATTGTGACTGGCTTCACACCAATCGATACATTAAATAACAAAAAATTTGAGATCCTCCATATATATCTTGACTCCATGATAATTTCTAATGAATTCAATATTAATAAAAACCATACCACACATGAATCCTCTATATCACATCTTCCTTATAAAACACTTACAAATATGTAGGTAATCTAAACAGGGTAATAAAATGCTAAATAATAGGATAGAATAACTCCTAAAATGATTCACTTAGTCATCCTCATTTAGGAATGGATTTAGGTTAAATCAAATAAAGTATTACATGCTCATTATCCCCTTTAAAAAAAACTCTTACCACTTCACCACCTTCTTTATCAATGACATAAACTATGCATAGAACTACTTTCAGAAATCTTCCCATGAAAGTTTCAATAAATCATGCTCCCTATGGAATATAGATGACCACTGACGTAAAAATTATCTCAGTGTAGTCCACCAAGACTCTTCTTCCTAACCCAAGTCAGCCCTCCAATGTTCAATAGGTCTATCTTCCTACACCTCCCTAACATTAACCATATGCGGATATTGAACTCAATCCATATAAATAAAATATAAAAAGATCTTAATCCTAGAAACGTTGAATCTTTCTTAAAATCATTTTATTGGATTCATTTTATTTTCTCAATTATCACCTTGATTTAAACACAGGCATAATCAATCATGATTCATATACCTTCCCTATATCTCTACCCATAAATCAACATTATAATACCTAGTATTCTTGTTAAGATTAAAGTACTTGTGTTGGGACACAAGGGGTTCTAAACATCTATTTCTCAGTTGGACATCCTTGATACATATCATACAATGTTTGATTAATAACATTATCGTACAAAACCCATGAATTAATCACCAATTTATCACTAAAATATAAAACTTAACTCTCTTTCGTAGATCTAATACCATACTTTCATGACCCAAACCCATTATAATCTCTCACAGGGCCCTCAATAAAGATGATAGTGAACCTAGAATTCCACCTCTAAAAGGCCATAGGTATGAAACTAACACCGAGGGTATAATCACACATAAATGGGAATTACAAAAAAATGAAAGTAACAAGAAAACAATCACTAATAATATCTATATAATATAAAAAAATAGAAATATATAATGCATGTAAAACTCATACATAAACAAGGTGTCCAAAATAGGATTGAAAAATAAAACTCATATGGCAGCGACTTTGATAAAAAAATTAAATCCTCAAGCTAGTAATGTCCATCTTAATTTTCAATTCCCTCCTGAAACCTATAATATATATAGGGATGTTCAGGTAAGTATATTTAGTAGTATCCTCTCAAAAATATCTCATGAAAATGTGGAATGATTATAATAAATGTTCATGTTAATAGACAATAGAACCAACATGCACCTAAGTTAGGTAATCTATCACCCATCCTCATCAAGTCTCACTCATATAATATCATATCCATGTATATAATTTAGTATCAAAACAATATATGTTAAAAAGGTTCCTCACATATATTTCCCCAATGATATTGTCACTCTCATTCCCCAGTGGTACACACAATTTTCTTCCATTCCTTAAATATTAAAATATCTTGATTTCCATATATTACATCATAGATATAAACACATATTCATAGCCACATAGAACATCACCACATCAAAAATAAACATAACATCCTCATAATAGTATGTTATTATGATCATGAAGAACATTAACCTCATACCCTCCTCCTACCATGTAAGACGTCCACTATACACCCATATCACCAATGTATAACTAGGATATCCAATATATAAATTTATATACAAAAACAAAGAAATAAATCCATAATATCTTTTAAATATATACAAACCATGTTCCATAACTACCCATAATTTTTTTAAGGGGGAGAGGGGAAGAAGGGGTATTCAACCATCTGTTTCCTCTATAAGTTAGAAGTTGTGTAAAACTCCCCGAAACTAAAACCGTAGAGGATTATATAATTTTATCTATCTTGGGTAGTGATCTATAATAAATATCATGTAAATATAAACTATAATAGTCACATAATTCTCATCCTATGGGTTAATTCTAAACAAATACTATTATCACTAATAAAAACCGCTTTATTATTATAATAATTTTACGAAAACTTCTACCATTACTATGACACAAAACCAGCCCCATCTATTCACAAAATAATTCTATAAAAATATTACAAATTTCCATTTATTTCACAATTAAAATTTCCATAATTTTCATTTTATCATTTCTTCTTTCATAAATTATATATTATTTATTACCATCTAACCGTATTTAATGTCAACCCATTAATTAATCATCAACAACATAATTCCAACCATTTCAAAAATATTAATAATCCACCCATTCACTTTTCATTCTAACCATTACTATTTATTAGTCAAAATTATTCTAGTAGTTATTATTAATCATTTAATATCCCACCAATTCCCAATACTAATTAATTTATTCCATCTACACTCTATGTCACTGATAAACTACCATATAACCCCACAGTGACCAAACTCATCATTTCCTATAATACTATAAATTTCATTCCAAAATATATCATAATAACCAAGTAAATATCTCATTTCTACATAACCATCCATACCACCGATACAAAAATCACACACCAACCAACCATCCAAAACCGTAACAACATCTATATCTAATCTTCCCATACAACCATAGAAACCAACCAATTCATCTCTAATCACACAAATAATGGCCCTATATACAATATTAAACAAATAAAATATAATAATAACACAAATTGACGAACCACTTATTAATCATTCTTCCATATTTAATTTTAATTCCATGATAAAAACATCAACACCATAACTCCATATTTACACCTAAATAATTAGTTACCAACATTAATTTATTAACTAATTATGAAAGTCACTCCTAACATTTCAAAAATAAATTGGGCTATGATAGTGGAAACCATCAACAAAATAAACAATAAAGATATCAATAATATAAGAATTTGTAATCAAATGAGAATCACCACTTCTACTATTTCAGTTTCATCAATCTAGTAATTATCATTCTTAGGTTAATCAATATTATCCACCCAATGAATAAAAAATTATGATCCATATGCATTCACACAAATTATAAGAAGGTGAAGTCTTAGATCTCCAACATTAAAAAAATATTCATCAATTTTTTTAGAAAATTAGATTATGATGAACACCCCACTAAGAAACCCCAAGGATGATCCTCAATAGCCTATAACAAATTAGGAGTCATGAACAAAAAATACCAATGATCAATAAAATAAAACCAAACCACTATAAAAAATTCTACTACATGAATAAATAATATGGAATGAGAATATAATTAAGGGGATTAAGATTAAACACCTTGGATCACAAAGAGGTTGATCTCTTAAAGATGAGGGACAAAAAAATAAAATGATGAATAAAGATCACCAAAGACGCACATCTGGTCACCAAGGGGTTGAATTATGTTAGAGAAATAAAGTACTATTCAGGAATGAATTTTATTTTAAAATAAATCTAAGAAAATAAAGAATAATAACTTGATGAGGTTAATCACATTATATTTCACTCATGATCAAAATTTCATGATGTGATATCTCCTCTCAAAAGTCAAATCACCTTAAAATGATATAATTAATGAATTTGGAAACACAACCAATGTTTTAATTCAAAAATACCTAAACCCCAAAGACTCACAAAACAATCCTATACTTTCTCTCCCTATACCTAAATCACCTCATATAAAAACATGAAATAACAAAAGGAATCATAATTCAATAGACCTTAGATTGAACCAATGAAATTGAACACCCAATAATATATGCTACAATAAACATAGTCAAACCATAATAATACCTCACATAAAATTAACTCAAGGGATCACATAATATTAAACCCATAGACCCTATTATGCAATAATAACCCATGGACTTTCATACCACAACTAGAACTAACCACACTACAATAGACCTCATGCAAGTCTAACTCAAGAGAACCATTCCATAATCCAACTCATTTAATATTAAATAAAAACTCATTGAGACCTTTCACACTATAATAATACACACTAAATCCAATGCTTCATTCAATATTAAAACAATGATACACTACAATCTCATGGATACTCCTTTGTACTATAATATAAAATACATGTTGTAGTCCATCTCTTATTGGAACAACATACCATATTGCAACAATACCTTCCTCTAGCCAATTCACCATGAAAAATAAAATTATTCCACAATAAAACACATCTTTTAGAAAAAATTTATACTCAAACTCCACCTTCATTCCTATAACCTTCTATAGTCACCGTTGACAAAAAAAGACCAAAAGTAAAAAAGTTTAGAATGTTCAGGCCATTACAATTCCCACTCCCAATTACATTCCCCCAAGCCATCATGATTTGATAAAAAAACAAACCAATGGAATAAATTATCCATCCAAGGCTTTCTTATAAATATCCTAGATCTTTATGAGATTTTCCATAAATATCATAAAATTTATAATTTCCACCTCACCCAAATTAATTACATGAGAGTTGGCATAAATATATATATGAAACTTTGATATGTGGATGGAATTGTGAACTCACTCCATCTGGGGTAGAATCACCAACCCATATGCTATTTTTATAATTTTATCCAACACTTTAAAAGTTTTAAAAAAGTATAGGGAAATATTTATACCAATTCCAAACTGACACTAACAATGAGAAGGAACGACCTCCAAAACCCTATGATCACCAACATTAAAATTTAAGGGTATTTTATCCTAATCTATGTAATCTATCTAGAAATATTACATTGATTTAATCTACCCTTTATTACCTTCACCTTATCCATCGTACTCTTCACCAATAATATTCCAATGAACTTTGCCTCACTAATCATAGTCTAGTACGAAGGTGATTTATAAAATCATCAATATAAAAACATAATCGGTGTTTCTCCAATATATGAGTGATTACTATAACTATAGGAAAAGTTGACCAAAGGAAAGGAATTAACAAAGTATCCTCTAAAATTAAAGACATTCGATAACAACACATACTCTAATGTCCTAATCATCCACTCAATAAATGAATATATTTACCGATTGAATGTTATGTTAAGGTATAACTGAGCTACAAAAGTACATAATAATAACATAAATACTCATTATGTGATGTAAGAATTTCTATCTGAGAAAATCATCCCTAGAAATCCATTTCTTCTCACTAATTTTTCAATATAAAACCTTACTAATAGATATATTTCACTAAACTCCTTAGTCTCATAAAAATATGTTTCTTTTTCAGTTGATCCACAATAGCTCATATGGTTTCATTTCCTCCCAATTCTAGGGAAAAAAGAATCATCAAAACAATCGATACATCCCCCCATTTACATTATATAAAATCGAAAGGATATAACAAAAAATCTAAAAGTTAATAATCTACTTTAACCACTAACAAATAAGGCATCAATAAATGAAAATATTCACCTAAATCTTTTTATCAAACCTTAAAAGCTACCCCTCAAAGAAGGATATATCCTATAAATACCTAGATACACTTCTAGGGATGAGTTATGTATCTAGTTCCAATCAGACTCTCTCATAGATCATAAAACAAAAAATATCCCAATAAATAAAACCTGATTCTCATCATCCTCCATCTACTCATTAAGGTAAACTCCATGAATAATTCTATCTATCCACACATAAACCTTAATATCTTCTTAATAATATTCCTACACCATTTAATACATTAGAGAGTTTTCCATCATATGGTAGAGGAAAACATTACCATTAACCTCCTTTATATCCAAATTCATGGTTTTGAGATTCTCCATCATTCTCTATTCATCACCATCATCACAAGAAACATCGATATATTCCTTCCCAGTTAGCATATCAACCACCATGTTACTTATAATTACATTATATGAAATATTTCAATCATAATTATGTAATAACTTCACCAATATCTATTGGTATATATTAAGTTCCCTCTGGGAGAATGTTTATTATAAACTCCCATGTTCCATAAAGACTACAAAGATCTCTTCAATTATGTAATTCATTCAAAACCTTTACTATAAGATTATGTTCATGAGATACATAATTGTATTTGTGAGGATATAATTACCTATAACCATAGGATACCACTTCCTACTCTTGCATCAATGCACAACCTAATATGAGATGGAAATAATCATAACAAACCGAAAATATAACTCTTCCCCCAACAAGAAAAGGATTGGAACAAAGATTCACTTTTCATTAAAATAATCAAACACATCATAACATTGGTATTTCTATATGAAATCCAATTACATCTTTTTTACATAGGTTAAAGGGTTTTAAATCTAATAAATATTATGCATGAACATTCTATCATAACTTAGTAAACCTTGAAAAATACACACCACTAAAATATATTGATTACTTCCTAATAAATAACCATATACATATTCTATGGATAAATTTATACAACCCACTAAGAAACAACATATTCAAGTAAATAAAATTTTTGAATCTATAACTTGAACATGGAAAATGATTTAAATAACTAGTTTCATCATATAATCATTAAAATATTTATTAGATGATTTTCATACTTATTTTTATCTTTGAATAACCAATGATGTCTTTAATGAAAACCACTATGAACTAATCAAGGGAATCATGGAATATTGAGTTCATCAACCCTAGAAAAACAAAAAATGAATTCATGACTCTGAAGGGTATCACCATAAATTCAAAATTCCTATAGTGGTATATAAAAGTGTTCGTATTTATTTACTCTTCCATCCCCCACATCTTATTAAACCATGACCATAGATCAATATTTAAGAACAATATAGATCCCTTAGAATGATTGAAATTTTCACCAATCATTGTATAATATCCTTAAACCTGCACTCCCAGATCCATTGTTAAATCGTTATATTTATATTTCTTCCTTTATACCAATAAACAAGAACCAATTTTTTTATCCCAAACTTTTGAAAAAAGGGACATTTTTTATTAGTAACATACCCATGGACCTTTTAGGTTTATAATTTTTGAGTATTATGAAAAAATATTTCATAAACAATACACATGAATTTTGGAGATTATTTTGTCCACTATACCAAGATTTTAATATTCCATATTAGGTCTTCATAACTATCCATATTAAAGCCTTATAGACATAATTAATTTAACATCATTCTTGGTAACATTGGGAAAAGGAAGCATAAGAAGGGTGAGCTCAAATACTGAGTAAGGGATAACACAAGAAATAAAATTTGATTGTTATCAATGAGAATGAGATTGGTATAAGGGTATGATGACATAATGAATGTTCATGGGCATAAGAAAAGAGAATTCATACCCATAAATTCTTGGATCATCAATCATGAAACATGGAATAAAGCTTTATCAAAGTAAATAACCATAGGAATTAATAATCACGATCCATGTGATGTAAATCTTGATCAAATGAATTATTAAAAACCCATATAATGAATAAAAAACATATTGGTAACTTGGAAAATAATATTTATAGTACCCTTACAGGACCCTTACAAATATAATAACCATATGATCAACTTCCATAACCAATACATTGGAGGGATATCATGGAGCCATCCATATTTGGGTTTTAACATAACCATCCATCCTTGGTTTATAACAGAATCACTCGTACATGGTTTATAATGGAACCACCCATCAACATAAATAATTCAAATATCCATAAAAGGAATAAAGTAATTAATTATTTCATTTAATTATAAAAATTATAGAAAAAATTGTTGTTCCTTACATAACTTGATTTAACCTACAGAAAAGAAATGAGTTCTACTAAAATATCTTTGAAACAATCATAATCCATCCAAAAAATAATGGGGATGGAAATTTATAGAATATCCAAATTTTATAATAAATAACATCAGGGGATATTGATGTTGATGAATAAAAATATCATTAAAATATCATTAAAACATTTTTGATGAAATTAACTTTTCATTTTGAAAAAAACTTTTTAAAACTAAAAATTCACAAAAATATTGTAAAAATTATTTTATCTAAAGATAACCTTTGATACATCAAAATTATTCTTTAAAACATTGATTGGTCATGATAAAATAAAATTATATTTATGATGAGAACATTAAAACAAATATTTCTTTCACATTTTTTGGTAGAAAGTCAAATGGTGTATCATTCAGAAAACGACAGGAAGTCTCCTTTAAAACCTTTGGTAAATATTCAAACATGGGTAAAAAAATATTTAATAAACCATTTAGATAATTTTAAAAAATGTCTCAAATTTTTTTATAGAAATTATCATTTTTGAAGAAAAAGGATTTTCAGTTGAAGAGAGAATTGAAGCCACCCTTTCTTAAAAACATTTTTTCAACCATTTTAAGTACCAAAGAAAGAGAAAATGGTTCTATTACTTGGTAATTTCATGAATACCCATTAGAAAATAATATTCATGAGTTTTTAGAGAGGTGGATACTAATATTTCATCATTATAAACTTAATCATAAATAATCCCAATAATCAAAGGCATTGTAACCTAAACCCTTACCACTTTGGTAACTTCAGAATCATAATACCCATGAATGAAATAAATTCAAATAAAAAATTAAATACCATGAAGATAGATGAATTCATGATATAACTTATCAAATGTTAAGTACATGCACCACAAAATAGAAAAATGAGGTGAATATAGAATTTGTATCATGGAAGTAAAGATGATATTAGAAACCCTTACAATTATCATAATGTTGAAGTGAGAATTAATCAATAAAGAAATTATGTTTATCAGATATAAATCCAAAAAACAAGTATAAATAAAACATAAGGTAACCAAAAGTCATTAAAAAAATAATATTATATTATCAAATACAATGAATAAGTAATATAACACAATGAAATGAAATTGAGCTATGAAACACTTTACCACTTGGTAACTTTCAATTCAAATTCCCTTGGATGAAATAATTAATATTTCAACATAAAATACAATTAATTATGAAGGATTCATGATATTACATGTAAAAAGTGTAGTATATATACCCTAAAAAGGAAATCATGTACATAACTTTACGATATTCATAAATGAAAGGAAATCGATATGAAATCCCTTACCTTGAGTCAAGACTTTTGATGTTTGTCCTTTGGTTTATGTATAATAATATTGTATCAATTATTTGATTTTTAAGAAAATTTTCTAGGTTTAATACCTTATACTTAAATCATTTTTTTTTATTTAATGAAATATTTAAATACATAATCAATTAAGTCCACGTTGGGTATTTTGAGGACATTTAGTTCATTGTTTGAAAATGAATTTGGAGTGTTGACCATGGAAAAAGTGATCATTATTCCATAATATCCATAATAATAATAATGAAATAATTATCATATTTATATATCAATTATACTTTTAAAATCATACACGAGTAATGGTTATGTAGTGTTCTGACCTAGGAGACACTTAGAATGGTCCCCCGAGCTAATTTTCCATTAGGAAACAAGAATTCCTCCCCATATGTGAGAGGCTGCTGACTAGTATTAAGGATATAATGGTGGTATGGTGGGGAGATTATACCCTCATAATCTTGCTGACATAGGATTTTAAAAAATAATTAAACAATCAACAATATAATCAATATAATAAAAAGGCAGTGTGAGATAAATAAAACTGATAAAATGGCCAGCAATAAAAATACAACTCTGCTTACATATCTGGAATAAGATACATAAAATAAATCAAAAAACATATAAAAGGTGATAAAATGTAGTATGTGTATTAAAAAATAAATAAAATCTCCAAGGTTATCTCTATGATCAACTTGAACTCCATCTGAACTCTATTCTTCTAACTCCAATGTACAAATGTAATAGCACAAGCATAATCCATAAACCTGAACATGGAAAAATGAGGACTGTTCGGGTACCCTAGTGCAATAGTGGCCCAAATAGGATGTGAGATACACTAGTTAGAAAAACACCAATGGTTTTAAAATAAATTCAGTTTATGAATATAAAATACAACAGTGTGAAAGTATTTCAATAAAATAGTAAATGAATAAATGTAAACCAGTCAGGCTCAGGTTCCTTAGGGACGCTTGGCTGGCCATACATACTTCAACCTAAGCTAGAATATCTCTGAACAATTTTCACCATATTCATATATACATATATACATACTCATATATATATATATGTAAATAGATATTAATCTATGTATATGCATTGTATATGTATGAATGTATATAGCCATATACATAGTTACTTAATACTAGAAATGACCCAAGGTGTAACTTAGACATCCATGCATAACCACCATAGTCATGGGTTCTGGATAATGGACTTCATGCCTCAAAATCTCAACGAGTGTTAAGATTTTATATTTTTAATAAGGGACATAATCCCAAACATCTAATCATGGGATTTATAATTTCATGTCTGGCATCCAAATAAGTAAGTCCGACTAAAAACATGTAGTAAATAAAAAATAATGATAGAATATTTAAATACTATGATCCTTTACAATGAATCCATAAAGAGGGAAACAATTATTTCCAAATAATTCATGAAATAAAACTAATTTATGATCCCTTCCTTTGTGTTCCATATAGAGAAACCCCAAGTATCTCCCATCACATTCAACTTCCCTATGAGACTTTCCATATAATTACATAAAAAGAAAACACAATTATCTCTCTGATCATATGTAAATTCATCTAGAATATGATCCCTTCAAAGGAGTTATTTAAGAAGGAAACCCAAGTATGGGACAAGGTGTAAAAAGGGTGAGTTATCTTGCACAATTATAGTTCTGAAGATGGCCTAAAAATAAACGAAGGGATCACGATGAGTGAAGCAATTACTGAGGGGATTATACTGTAGTAGATGACACATGAATCAGACCCTAGATGGAGTAGATCCAAGGGGCCCTAGGATAGGGGAAGGAGTTGTTGTAGAGATGGGTTTCCTCCTGTGTGTGAAGAAAATAAGGGTTTGAGCCCTTTATATTTTTTAAAAAACCTACACTCATGATTCACGATGTGAACCAAATTCAAAATGTGAACCAAACACCCATTGTGAATTTTTTAGGGTAATCCCCCTAGTATTTCACATCATGTGTCTTCAAGACACACCCCATCAAACACTTTTATGTCGTGAATGGGATTCATGGTGTGATTTTCCTATAGTAGTTGTTTCCAATATCCTGGAATGCCCATTTATCCTATGGTATTTTCCAAAACCCTCAGTACTTCAACCAAAACATAACCCACATCCAAAAACATTGTTTTAGGATGCTCAAACCCTTATAACCTTGATCTAATTATTCATTAGAGACATCTACTAGTAAGGATACTATGGAAGCAGGCCACCAATACTATATTTACCACCAATGGTGTTTGGGAATGTAGATTACCAAGGACCATGATCTTACAAGTAAAGGATACTAGAATGGAGCTCATAGATGAGGTATGTGAACTACTAGCTCCAGAGAAGATCATGAAAGACTATTGTGACTGGCTTCACACCAATCGATACATTAAATAACTAAAAATTTGAGATCCTCCATATATAGCTTGACTCCATGATAATTTCTAATGAATTCAATATTAATAAAAACCATACCACACATGAATCCTCTATATCACATCTTCCTTATAAAACACTTACAAATATGTAGGTAATCTAAACAGGGTAATAAAATGCTAAATAATAGGATAGAATAACTCCTAAAATGATTCACTTAGTCATCCTAATTTAGGAATGGATTTAGGTTAAATCAAATAAAGTATTACATGCTCATTATCCCCTTTAAAAAAAACTCTTACCACTTCACCACCTTCTTTATCAATGACATAAACTATGCATAGAACTACTTTCAGAAATCTTCCCATGAAAGTTTCAATAAATCATGCTCCCTATGGAATATAGATGACCACTGACGTAAAAATTATCTCAGTGTAGTCCACCAAGACTCTTCTTCCTAACCCAAGTCAGCCCTCCAATGTTCAATAGGTCTATCTTCCTACACCTCCCTAACATTAACAATATGCGGATATTGAACTCAATCCATATAAATACAATATAAAAAGATCTTAATCCTAGAAACGTTGAATCTTTCTTAAAATCATTTTATTGGATTCATTTTATTTTCTCAATTATCACCTTGATTTAAACACAGGCATAATCAATCATGATTCATATACCTTCCCTATATCTCTACCCATAAATCAACATTATAATACCTAGTATTCTTGTTAAGATTAAAGTACTTGTGTTGGGACACAAGGGGTTCTAAACATCTATTTCTCAATTGGACATCCTTGATTCATATCATACAATGTTTGATTAATAACATTATCGTACAAAACCCATGAATTAATCACCAATTTATCACTAAAATATAAAACTTAACTCTCTTTCGTAGATCTAATACCATACTTTCATGACCCAAACCCATTATAATCTCTCACAGGGCCCTCAATAAAGATGATAGTGAACCTAGAATTCCACCTCTAAAAGGCCATAGGTATGAAACTAACACCGAGGGTATAATCACACATAAATGGGAATTACAAAAAAATGAAAGTAACAAGAAAACAATCACTAATAATATCTATATAATATAAAAAAATAGAAATATATAATGCATGTAAAACTCATACATAAACAAGGTGTCCAAAATAGGATTGAAAAATAAAACTCATATGGTAGCGACTTTGATAAAAAAATTAAATCCTCAAGCTAGTAATGTCCATCTTAATTTTCAATTCCCTCCTGAAACCTATAATATATATAGGGATGTTCAGGTAAGTATATTTAGTAGTATCCTCTCAAAAATATCTCATGAAAATGTGGAATGATTATAATAAATGTTCATGTTAATAGACAATAGAACCAACATGCACCTAAGTTAGGTAATCTATCACCCATCCTCATCAAGTCTCACTCATATAATATCATATCCATGTATATAATTTAGTATCAAAACAATATATGTTAAGAAGGTTCCTCACATATATTTCCCCAATGATATTGTCACTCTCATTCCCCAGTGGTACACACAATTTTCTTCCATTCCTTAAATATTAAAATATCTTGATTTCCATATATTACATCATAGATATAAACACATATTCATAGCCACATAGAACATCACCACATCAAAAATAAACATAACATCCTCATAATAGTATGTTATTATGATCATGAAGAACATTAACCTCATACCCTCCTCCTACCATGTAAGACGTCCACTATACACCCATATCACCAATGTATAACTAGGATATCCAATATATAAATTTATATACAAAAACAAAGAAATAAATCCATAATATCTTTTAAATATATACAAACCATGTTCCATAACTACCCATAATTTTTTTAAGGGGGAGAGGGGAAGAAGGGGTATTCAACCATCTGTTTCCTCTATAAGTTAGAAGTTGTGTAAAACTCCCCGAAACTAAAACCGTAGAGGATTATATAATTTTATCTATCTTGGGTAGTGATCTATAATAAATATCATGTAAATATAAACTATAATAGTCACATAATTCTCATCCTATGGGTTAATTCTAAACAAATACTATTATCACTAATAAAAACCGCTTTATTATTATAATAATTTTACGAAAACTTCTACCATTACTATGACACAAAACCAGCCCCATCTATTCACAAAATAATTCTATAAAAATATTACAAATTTCCATTTATTTCACAATTAAAATTTCCATAATTTTCATTTTATCATTTCTTCTTTCATAAATTATATATTATTTATTACCATCTAACCGTATTTAATGTCAACCCATTAATTAATCATCAACAACATAATTCCAACCATTTCAAAAATATTAATAATCCACCCATTCACTTTTCATTCTAACCATTACTATTTATTAGTCAAAATTATTCTAGTAGTTATTATTAATCATTTAATATCCCACCAATTCCCAATACTAATTAATTTATTCCATCTACACTCTATGTCACTGATAAACTACCATATAACCCCACAGTGACCAAACTCATCATTTCCTATAATACTATAAATTTCATTCCAAAATATATCATAATAACCAAGTAAATATCTCATTTCTACATAACCATCCATACCACCGATACAAAAATCACACACCAACCAACCATCCAAAACCGTAACAACATCTATATCTAATCTTCCCATACAACCATAGAAACCAACCAATTCATCTCTAATCACACAAATAATGGCCCTATATACAATATTAAACAAATAAAATATAATAATAACACAAATTGACGAACCACTTATTAATCATTCTTCCATATTTAATTTTAATTCCATGATAAAAACATCAACACCATAACTCCATATTTACACCTAAATAATTAGTTACCAACATTAATTTATTAACTAATTATGAAAGTCACTCCTAACATTTCAAAAATAAATTGGGCTATGATAGTGGAAACCATCAACAAAATAAACAATAAAGATATCAATAATATAAGAATTTGTAATCAAATGAGAATCACCACTTCTACTATTTCAGTTTCATCAATCTAGTAATTATCATTCTTAGGTTAATCAATATTATCCACCCAATGAATAAAAAATTATGATCCATATGCATTCACACAAATTATAAGAAGGTGAAGTCTTAGATCTCCAACATTAAAAAAATATTCATCAATTTTTTTAGAAAATTAGATTATGATGAACACCCCACTAAGAAACCCCAAGGATGATCCTCAATAGCCTATAACAAATTAGGAGTCATGAACAAAAAATACCAATGATCAATAAAATAAAACCAAACCACTATAAAAAATTCTACTAGATGAATAAATAATATGGAATGAGAATATAATTAAGGGGATTAAGATTAAACACCTTGGATCACAAAGAGGTTGATCTCTTAAAGATGAGGGACAAAAAAATAAAATGATGAATAAAGATCACCAAAGACGCACATCTGGTCACCAAGGGGTTGAATTATGTTAGAGAAATAAAGTACTATTCAGGAATGAATTTTATTTTAAAATAAATCTAAGAAAATAAAGAATAATAACTTGATGAGGTTAATCACATTATATTTCACTCATGATCAAAATTTCATGATGTGATATCTCCTCTCAAAAGTCAAATCACCTTAAAATGATATAATTAATGAATTTGGAAACACAACCAATGTTTTAATTCAAAAATACCTAAACCCCAAAGACTCACAAAACAATCCTATACTTTCTCTCCCTATACCTAAATCACCTCATATAAAAACATGAAATAACAAAAGGAATCATAATTCAATAGACCTTAGATTGAACTAATGAAATTGAACACCCAATAATATATGCTACAATAAACATAGTCAAACCATAATAATACCTCACATAAAATTAACTCAAGGGATCACATAATATTAAACCCATAGAACCTATTATGCAATAATAACCCATGGACTTTCATACCACAACTAGAACTAACCACACTACAATAGACCTCATGCAAGTCTAACTCAAGAGAACCATTCCATAATCCAACTCATTTAATATTAAATAAAAACTCATTGAGACCCTTCACACTATAATAATACACACTAAATCCAATGCTTCATTCAATATTAAAACAATGATACACTACAATCTCATGGATACTCCTTTGTACTATAATATAAAATACATGTTGTAGTCCATCTCTTATTGGAACAACATACCATATTGCAACAATACCTTCCTCTAGCCAATTCACCATGAAAAATAAAATTATTCCACAATAAAACACATCTTTTAGAAAAAATTTATACTCAAACTCCACCTTCATTCCTATAACCTTCTATAGTCACCGTTGACAAAAAAAGACCAAAAGTAAAAAAGTTTAGAATGTTCAGGCCATTACAATTCCCACTCCCAATTACATTCCCCCAAGCCATCATGATTTGATAAAAAACAAACCAATGGAATAAATTATCCATCCAAGGCTTTCTTATAAATATCCTAGATCTTTATGAGATTTTCCATAAATATCATAAAATTTATAATTTCAACCTCACCCAAATTAATTACATGAGAGTTGGCATAAATATATATATGAAACTTTGATATGTGGATGGAATTGTGAACTCACTCCATCTGGGGTAGAATCACCAACCCATATGCTATTTTTATAATTTTATCCAACACTTTAAAAGTTTTAAAAAAGTATAGGGAAATATTTATACCAATTCCAAACTGACACTAACAATGAGAAGGAACGACCTCCAAAACCCTGTGATCACCAACATTAAAATTTAAGGGTATTTTATCCTAATCTATGTAATCTATCTAGAAATATTACATTGATTTAATCTACCCTTTATTACCTTCACCTTATCCATCGTACTCTTCACCAATAATATTCCAATGAACCTTGCCTCACTAATCATAGTCTAGTACGAAGGTGATTTATAAAATCATCAATATAAAAACATAATCGGTGTTTCTCCAATATATGAGTGATTACTATAACTATAGGAAAAGTTGACCAAAGGAAAGTAATTAACAAAGTATCCTCTAAAATTAAAGACATTCGATAACAACACATACTCTAATGTCCTAATCATCCACTCAATAAATGAATATATTTACCGATTGAATGTTATGTTAAGGTATAACTGAGCTACAAAAGTATATAATAATAACATAAATACTCATTATGTGATGTAAGAATTTCTATCTGAGAAAATCATCCCTAGAAATCCATTTCTTCTCACTAATTTTTCAATATAAAACCTTACTAATAGATATATTTCACTAAACTCCTTAGTCTCATAAAAATATGTTTCTTTTTCAGTTGATCCACAATAGCTCATATGGTTTCATTTCCTCCCAATTCTAGGGAAAAAAGAATCATCAAAACAATCGATACATCCCCCCATTTACATTATATAAAATCGAAAGGATATAACAAAAAATCTAAAAGTTAATAATCTACTTTAACCACTAACAAATAAGGCATCAATAAATGAAAATATTCACCTAAATCTTTTTATCAAACCTTAAAAGCTACCCCTCAAAGAAGGATATATCCTATAAATACCTAGATACACTTCTAGGGATGAGTTATGTATCTAGTTCCAATCAGACTCTCTCATAGATCATAAAACAAAAAATATCCCAATAAATAAAACCTGATTCTCATCATCCTCCATCTACTCATTAAGGTAAACTCCATGAATAATTCTATCTATCCACACATAAACCTTAATATCTTCTTAATAATATTCCTACACCATTTAATACATTAGAGAGTTTTCCGTCATATGGTAGAGGAAAACATTACCATTAACCTCCTTTATATCCAAATTCATGGTTTTGAGATTCTCCATCATTCTCTATTCATCACCATCATCACAAGAAACATCGATATATTCCTTCCCAGTTAGCATATCAACCACCATGTTACTTATAATTACATTATATGAAATATTTCAATCATAATTATGTAATAACTTCACCAATATCTATTGGTATATATTAAGTTCCCTCTGGGAGAATGTTTATTATAAACTCCCATGTTCCATAAAGACTACAAAGATCTCTTCAATTATGTAATTCATTCAAAACCTTTACTATAAGATTATGTTCATGAGATACATAATTGTATTTGTGAGGATATAATTACCTATAACCATAGGATACCACTTCCTACTCTTGCATCAATGCACAACCTAATATGAGATGGAAATAATCATAACAAACCGAAAATATAACTCTTCCCCCAACAAGAAAAGGATTGGAACAAAGATTCACTTTTCATTAAAATAATCAAACACATCATAACATTGGTATTTCTATATGAAATCCAATTACATCTTTTTTACATAGGTTAAAGGGTTTTAAATCTAATAAATATTATGCATGAACATTCTATCATAACTTAGTAAACCTTGAAAAATACACACCACTAAAATATATTGATTACTTCCTAATAAATAACCATATAAATATTCTATGGATAAATTTCTACAACCCACTAAGAAACAACATATTCAAGTAAATAAAATTTTTGAATCTATAACTTGAACATGGAAAATGATTTAAATAACTAGTTTCATCATATAATCATTAAAATATTTATTAGATGATTTTCATACTTATTTTTATCTTTGAATAACCAATGATTTCTTTAATGAAAACCACTATGAACTAATCAAGGGAATCATGGAATATTGAGTTCATCAACCCTAGAAAAACAAAAAATGAATTCATGACTCTGAAGGGTATCACCATAAATTCAAAATTCCTATAGTGGTATATAAAAGTGTTCGTATTTATTTACTCTTCCATCCCCCACATCTTATTAAACCATGACCATAGATCAATATTTAAGAACAATATAGATCCCTTAGAATGATTGAAATTTTCACCAATCATTGTATAATATCCTTAAACCTGCACTCCCAGATCCATTGTTAAATCGTTATATTTATATTTCTTCCTTTATACCAATAAACAAGAACCAATTTTTTTATCCCAAACTTTTGAAAAAAGGGACATTTTTTATTAGTAACATACCCATGGACCTTTTAGGTTTATAATTTTTGAGTATTATGAAAAAATATTTCATAAACAATACACATGAATTTTGGAGATTATTTTGTCCACTATACCAAGATTTTAATATTCCATATTAGGTCTTCATAACTATCCATATTAAAGCCTTATAGACATAATTAATTTAACATCATTCTTGGTAACATTGGGAAAAGGAAGCATAAGAAGGGTGAGCTCAAATACTGAGTAAGGGTAAACACAAGAAATAAAATTTGATTGTTATCAATGAGAATGAGATTGGTATAAGGGTATGATGACATAATGAATGTTCATGGGCATAAGAAAAGAGAATTCATACCCATAAATTCTTGGATCATCAATCATGAAACATGGAATAAAGCTTTATCAAAGTAAATAACCATAGGAATTAATAATCACGATCCATGTGATGTAAATCTTGATCAAATGAATTATTAAAAACCCATATAATGAATAAAAAACATATTGGTAACTTGGAAAATAATATTTATAGTACCCTTACAGGACCCTTACAAATATAATAACCATATGATCAACTTCCATAACCAATACATTGGAGGGATATCATGGACCCATCCATATTTGGGTTTTAACATAACCATCCATCCTTGGTTTATAACAGAATCACTCGTACATGGTTTATAATGGAACCACCCATCAACATAAATAATTCAAATATCCATAAAAGGAATAAAGTAATTAATTATTTCATTTAATTATAAAAATTATAGAAAAAATTGTTGTTCCTTACATAACTTGATTTAACCTACAGAAAAGAAATGAGTTCTACTAAAATATCTTTGAAACAATCATAATCCATCCAAAAAATAATGGGGATGGAAATTTATAGAATATCCAAATTGAATAATAAATAACATCAGGGGATATTGATGTTGATGAATAAAAATATCATTAAAATATCATTAAAACATTTTTGATGAAATTAACTTTTCATTTTGAAAAAAACTTTTTAAAACTAAAAATTCACAAAAATATTGTAAAAATTATTTTATCTAAAGATAACCTTTGATACATCAAAATTATTCTTTAAAACATTGATTGGTCATGATAAAATAAAATTATATTTATGATGAGAACATTAAAACAAATATTTCTTTCACATTTTTTGGTAGAAAGTCAAAAGGTGTATCATTCAGAAAATGACAGGAAGTCTCCTTTAAAACCTTTGGTAAATATTCAAACATGGGTAAAAAAATATTTAATAAACCATTTAGATAATTTTAAAAAATGTCTCAAATTTTTTTATAGAAATTATCATTTTGGAAGAAAAAGGATTTTCAGTTGAAGAGAGAATTGAAGCCACCCTTTCTTAAAAACATTTTTTCAACCATTTTAAGTACCAAAGAAAGCGAAAATGGTTCTATTACTTGGTAATTTCATGAATACCCATTAGAAAATAATATTCATGAGTTTTTAGAGAGGTGGATACTAATATTTCATCATTAGAAACTTAATCATAAATAATCCCAATAATCAAAGGCATTGTAACCTAAACCCTTACCACTTTGGTAACTTCAGAATCATAATACCCATGAATCAAATAAATTCAAATAAAAAATTAAATACCATGAAGATAGATGAATTCATGATATAACTTATCAAATGTTAAGTACATGCACCACAAAATAGAAAAATGAGGTGAATATAGAATTTGTATCATGGAAGTAAAGATGATATTAGAAACCCTTACAATTATCATAATGTTGAAGTGAGAATTAATCAATAAAGAAATTATGTTTATCAGATATAAATCCAAAAAACAAGTGTAAATAAAACATAAGGTAACCAAAAGTCATTAAAAAAATAATATTATATTATCAAATACAATGAATAAGTAATATAACACAATGAAATGAAATTGAGCTATGAAACACTTTACCACATGGTAACTTTCAATTCAAATTCCCTTGGATGAAATAATTAATATTTCAACATAAAATACAATTAATTATGAAGGATTCATGATATTACATGTAAAAAGTGTAGTATATATACCCTAAAAAGGAAATCATGTACATAACTTTACGATATTCATAAATGAAAGGAAATCGATATGAAATCCCTTACCTTGAGTCAAGACTTTTGATGTTTGTCCTTTGGTTTATGTATAATAATATTGTATCAATTATTTTATTTTTAAGAAAATTTTCTAGGTTTAATACCTTATACTTAAATCATTTTTTTTTATTTAATGAAATATTTAAATACATAATCAGTTAAGTCCACGTTAGGTATTTTGAGGACATTTAGTTCATTGTTTGAAAATGAATTTGGAGTGTTGACCATGGAAAAAGTGATCATTATTCCATAATATCCATAATAATAATAATGAAATAATTATCATATTTATATATCAATTATACTTTTAAAATCATACACGAGTAATGGTTATGTAGTGTTCTGACCTAGGAGACACTTAGAATGGTCCCCCGAGCTAATTTTCCATTAGGAAACAAGAATTCCTCCCCATATGTGAGAGGCTGCTGACTAGTATTAAGGATATAATGGTGGTATGGTGGGGAGATTATACCCTCATAATCTTGCTGACATAGGATTTTAAAAAATAATTAAACAATCAACAATATAATCAATATAATAAAAAGGCAGTGTGAGATAAATATAACTGATAAAATGGCCAGCAATAAAAATACAACTCTGCTTACATATCTGGAATAAGATACATAAAATAAATCAAAAAACATATAAAAGGTGATAAAATGTAGTATGTGTATTAAAAAATAAATAAAATCTCCAAGGTTATCTCTATGATCAACTTGAACTCCATCTGAACTCTATTCTTCTAACTCCAATGTACAAATGTAATAGCACAAGCATAATCCATAAACCTGAACATGGAAAAATGAGGACTGTTCGGGTACCCTAGTGCAATAGTGGCCCAAATAGGATGTGAGATACACTAGTTAGAAAAACACCAATGGTTTTAAAATAAATTCAGTTTATGAATATAAAATACAACAATGTGAAAGTATTTCAATAAAACAGTAAATGAATAAATGTAAACCAGTCAGGCTCAGGTTCCTTAGGGACGCTTGGCTGGCCATACATACTTCAACCTAAGCTAGAATATCTCTGAACAATTTTCACCATATTCATATATACATATATACATACCCATATATATATATATATGTAAATAGATATTAATCTATGTATATGCATTGTATATGTATGAATGTATATAGCCATATACATAGTTACTTAATACTAGCAATGACCCAAGGTGTAACTTAGACATCCATGCATAACCACCATAGTCATGGGTTCTGGATAATGGACTTCATGCCTCAAAATCTCAACGAGTGTTAAGATTTTATATTTTTAATAAGGGACATAATCCCAAACATCTAATCATGGGATTTATAATTTCATGTCTGGCATCCAAATAAGTAAGTCCGACTAAAACATGTAGTAAATAAAAAATAATGATAGAATATTTAAATACTATGATCCTTTACAATGAATCCATAAAGAGGGAAACAATTATTTCCAAATAATTCATGAAATAAAACTAATTTATGATCCCTTCCTTTGTGTTCCATATAGAGAAACCCCAAGTATCTCCCATCACATTCAACTTCCCTATGAGACTTTCCATATAATTACATAAAAAGAAAACACAATTATCTCTCAGATCATATGTAAAGTCATCTAGAATATGATCCCTTCAAAGGAGTTATTTAAGGAGGAAGCCCAAGTATGGGACAAGGTGTAAAAAGGGGTGAGTTATCTTGCACAATTATAGTTCTGAAGATGGCCTAAAAATAAACGAAGGGATCACGATGAGTGAAGCAATTACTGAGGGGATTATACTGTAGTAGATGACACATGAATCAGACCCTAGATGGAGTAGATCCAAGGGGCCCTAGGATAGGGGAAGGAGTTGTTGTAGAGATGGGTTTCCTCCTGTGTGTGAAGAAAATAAGGGTTTGAGCCCTTTATATTTTTTAAAAAACCTACACTCATGATTCACGATGTGAACCAAATTCAAAATGTGAACCAAACACTCATTGTGAATTTTTTAGGGTAATCCCCCTAGTATTTCACATCATGTGTCTTCAAGACACACCCCATCAAACACTTTTATGTCGTGAATGGGATTCATGGTGTGAGTTTCCTATAGTAGTTGTTTCCAATATCCTGGAATGCCCATTTATCCTATGGTATTTTCCAAAACCCTCAGTACTTCAACCAAAACATAACCCACATCCAAAAAACATTGTTTTAGGATGCTCAAACCCTTATAACCTTGATCTAATTATTCATTAGAGACATCTACTAGTAAGGATACTATGGAAGCAGGCCACCAATACTATATTTACCACCAATGGTGTTTGGGAATGTAGATTACCAAGGACCATGATCTTACAAGTAAAGGATACTAGAATGGAGCTCATAGATGAGGTATGTGAACTACTAGCTCGAGAGAAGATCATGAAAGGACTATTGTGACTAGCTTCACACCAATCGATACATTAAATAACTAAAAATTTGAGATCCTCCATATATAGCTTGACTCCATGATAATTTCTAATGAATTCAATATTAATAAAAAACCATTACCACACATGAATCCTCTATATCACATCTTCCTTATAAAACACTTACAAATATGTAGGTAATCTAAACAGGGTAATAAAATGCTAAATAATAGGATATAATAACTCCTAAAATGATTCACTTAGTCATCCTAATTTAGGAATGGATTTAGGTTAATCAAATAAAGTATTACATGCTCATTATCCCCTTTAAAAAAAACTCTTACCACTTCACCACCTTCTTTATCAATGACATAAACTATGCATAGAACTACTTTCAGAAATCTTCCCATGAAAGTTTCAATAAATCATGCTCCCTATGGAATATAGATGACCACTGACGTAAAAATTATCTCAGTGTAGTCCACCAAGACTCTTCTTCCTAACCCAAGTCAGCCCTCCAATGTTCAATAGGTCTATCTTCCTACACCTCCCTAACATTAACCATATGCGGATATTGAACTCAATCCATATAAATACAATATAAAAAGATCTTAATCCTAGAAACGTTGAATCTTTCTTAAAATCATTTTATTGGATTCATTTTATTTTCTCAATTATCACCTTGATTTAAACACAGGCATAATCAATCATGATTCATATAC
>CAUJRU010001796.1:0-113959 GCA_963277665.1 Viscum album
TTATTTATTATTTTTAATGTGTGTGAGGAGATGAAAGGTCAATCAAACTCGTGGTGTGTTTAACGTACTAAATAAGAAGTTTAGAATTTAAAAAATTAATTTGAAACTAGTATATATTGAAAATCAAATGACATTGGACAATTTATTGTACTGTGTTTTAATTAAAATATTATATTAGTTTTTAATTATTCATTTTTTTTTGTTTTTTTTACTCTATGAACTTCTATTTTGAATTTATTTGGTTTTCAGTTATATGTGATGATAGGCGCAGAACGTGGAAAATTATTAGATGAATTTATCTGTGAGTTTAGAAAATTTTATATTCTAGAGAAATTTATTTAATATTTGAATCATGTTTGTTTTTGTGTTTTTCTAATTCTATCATAATTTTTTTTTAAAATAAATTATCTACAATGTCCATCAAAAGGCGGCCACTATGGGTGTCGTCTGGCCTGGCTATAACGGCCGCCATTTGGAGGTTGCTATAGGTAATCGTTGCCCGCCCTATAGTAGCTACCATTTGGTGGTCCCTATAGGTCCCCTAGGGTTGGTACACAGAGATCCCCAAATAGGTGTTGGTATAGGCAACAACCGTGAGTCAAAAGATTGGTCATTATAGGCTTTTAGCAATGGCTTTTGACGATTGCTAAAATCCTTTCTTCTAGTAGCTACAAGTAAATGACACATTAATTGCCCACAATTTCTCAAAACACGGGTAATTTATTTTTAAATTTATTTTTCTATTTACTGGGAATATATATATATTGAAGATAAAGGAGATTTAAATAATAGAAAGAAACCAGCATTTGAGGATCCCTATTCCCCTCTCTTTTAGAGAAGGAAAAGGAGTATGCCGTGAAGAGATATGAAGGAGTGCATCTTTGGTAATCAGTGGACCAAAAGGATGAAGACCACAATCCATAGAAGTGATAGCATTAACCAAAGACAGGCAGTCTGATTCAACAATGAAAGAATCCCAACCAATTTCACAAGCAAATTCCATACCAATGATAAATGCATGGGATTCAGCAATAGGGGGACCACGTTGTTGGGGTTCAGCCCACACATGGGTATTTCCATTTTTTTTAGATATGATGTATCTTTTAGATTTGAAGATATATTTTTTGGAAATTCAAGATTCTTCCTCCGTGTATCTGCCAGCATGAGATTCAGGTAATATCTCATGATATCTTTTTGAGATATTTTTCAGATTTCCTTTTCAATCAAGATATGTGGCATATGGGAGCCTATTAAAGGGGAAGTAGCGAATCAAGGGAAGAATAATTGGTGGTGCGCAAAAACCCAAGGAGAGCAGATACTTGGGCGACTGTTTTCTAGGGCGTGGGCAGTAGTGAGCAGCGGCAAATCAGGTTGTGCAACGAGGTGCTACAACGACGTTGCAAGTTCGATTTTGATCTCCGAAGGGTGACGTATTGTTACGGACTATTATCAGAGAGGCGACGAAGGCATATCAGGGTGTGGTTTTTCGCACAGGTTTTTATGCTGTATTTGCAATTCAAGTTTCGGATTTAACTTGGATTTTTGTACTCTCTGATTCATAGTGAATTTTCTCGGAGTTGCCCCGTGGTTTTTTTAATCCTTCGAAAGGAGGGGTTTTCCACGTTAAAATTTGTGTCCACATTTTTATTCTGCTGTTTGGTTTGGCGCTTCGTTTACATTGGTGATTCTCACAAATTTTTGTTGTCACAACTGGGTTTATATTTGAAACCAATCTGTTTCCGACGCAACATCTGGTATCAGAGGAGGTTATCCGTGTTTTCTTGCTGATTAATATGGGGGATTCACGCCGTGGGATTTCTGCTCACATTGAACTGTTCAACGGGAAAAATGATTTTACACTTTGGCAGAAAAGAGTTAAAAATATTTTGGTCCGTGAGAAGACAGCGAAGGCGTTGAAGAAAAAATAAGAGAAGCCGGAGACGATGAGTGATGATGATTGGCAGGATATGCGAGAGTTGGCGACAAGCACGATTCAGATGTATTTGGGTGATAATACACTGCGGGAAGTGATGAATCTGAGAGATCCGAAGGAGATCTGGGCGAAGCTTGAAAGCAGGTATAAATCAAAATCCCTCACAAATCGTTTATATTTGAAGAAACGGTTGTATCGTTTGCGAATGCCAGAGAATGGAGATTTAGGTAACCATCTGGACGAGTTCACCAAACTTATGACGGAGCTATCCTCGGTGGCGGTCAAGATTGATGATAAAGGTAATTCGGTACCTGTTGAAATGGAAGAAGAAGACAATGCTTTGCTTCTTTTGGGTTTGTTGCCTGATTCATATGATAATCTCGTCACCACATTGTTGTTCGGGAAGGATACATTGAAGTTGGATGATGTGATTTCATCGTTGTTGATGAATGAGACTCGATGAAAGACCAATGATGGTGAATCTTCAGGTAATGGTGGTACTCTGGCTGTGGCAGATGGACGCGGTAGTCAGAGAGGTCGGTCAAAGACAAGAAGAAAGGTCAAGTGCTACTTTTGCAATAAGGAGGGTCATGTGCAGAGACGCTGCTATGAATTGAAAAAGCTTAAGAAGGAAAAGAAGACGCACGACACCGATTCTGAGGATACCGGCGTAAGTCTTGTTCAGGGTGAGGGTGATTTACTTTCAGTTGGCATTGATTGTCGCAGATCAGATTTGTACACCGAATGGGTGGTTGATTCAGCAGCATCATACCATATTTCACCAAAGAAGGGGCTATTTTCTTCATATGAAGAAGGTGACTTTGGTAGATTAAAGATGGGAAATGGAGATTCTGCTGATGTCATTGGTGTTGGTGATATTTGTATCACTACGAATGCAGGTTGTACACTGACATTGAAGGATGTGCGACATGTGCCAGGTATTCGCCATAATTTGTTATCTGCTAGTGCTCTTGATACTGATGGATTCAGGAGTTCGTTTGGTGGTGGAAGATGGACTTTGTCCAGAGGATCGATGGTTTATGCGCGCGAAAAAATGGATGACATGCTTTACAGGACATATGTAAAGGCATGCAGTGATGTGACGAATCCAGTTGCGAAGAGGACTTCGTCAGATTTGTGGCAGTGGCGATCGTCGTGCATTAGTCAAAGACCGTTGACTAAGTTGAAGAAGGTTTGGAAGCCGAAGCTTGTCATGGCAGGTGTTTCAGATCTTACACCTAATTCTTTTTCTTCAGAGAGTGCCACTATTGAAGAAAGAATGGAAATCAAAGATCGAGGTGATGCACTGAGTGTTTTTGACTGCTCGAAGGATGTTGAGCAGAGGGAGGAAGTAATTCCTGCAGGTGCTCCAGATTATGTGGCGATCACAGTTACGGGGGAGCCAGATATTGTTGATTCTGGTATTAGCGGTGCAGACATAAGTATGAAGAAGACTTCGGCATTTGGATTTCTTTTGCAGGGGGAGCTTTCAGGTTTCCGTCAAAGATGCAAAAGAGGGATGTCATATTTTCTGCAGAGGATGACTGTTGGTGCGATACCAACCGATTTTCTTTCCAACTGAGTTTGTTGGATGCAATCTCCTTCTTCGATGGGCGGAAGGGGGAGATTGTTGGGGTTCAGCCCACACATGGGTATTTCCATTTTTTTTAGATATGATGTATCTTTTAGATTTGAAGATATATTTTTTGGAAATTCAAGATTCTTCCTCCGTGTATCTGCCAGCATGAGATTCAGGTAATATCTCATGATATCTTTTTGAGATATTTTTCAGATTTCCTTTTCAATCAAGATATGTGGCATATGGGAGCCTATTAAAGGGGAAGTAGCGAATCAAGGGAAGAATAATTGGTGGTGCGCAAAAACCCAAGGAGAGCAGATACTTGGGCGACTATTTTCTAGGGCGTGGGCAGTAGCGAGCAGCGGCAAATCAGGTTGTGCAACGAGGTGCTACAACGACGTTGCAAGTTCGATTTTGATCTCCGAAGGGTGACGTATTGTTACGGACTATTATCAGAGAGGCGACGAAGGCATATCAGGGTGTGGTTTTTCGCACAGGTTTTTATGCTGTATTTGCAATTCAAGTTTCGGATTTAACTTGGATTTTTGTACTCTCTGATTCATAGTGAATTTTCTCGGAGTTGCCCCGTGGTTTTTTTAATCCTTCGAAAGGAGGGTTTTTCCACGTTAAAATTTGTGTCCACATTTTTATTCTGCTGTTTGGTTTGGCGCTTCGTTTACATTGGTGATTCTCACAAATTTTTGTTGTCGCAACTGGGTTTATATTTGAAACCAATCTGTTTCCGACGCAACACACGTAGTAAAGAATGAGGACCGGCACGCAACAACTAATGCACCGTGAGAGTCCCGCACGGTAACCCCAACACCAACACAGCCCCCGTCAGCAATAGAATCATCCACGGTCAATTTTAAAGATTTAGCAGGAGGGGGAATCTAAAGGACTAGATCAGGCCGGATAAGGGGGGTTTCCTATAAAAACGATCCACTGCTCCAAATGGTCAGCCAAGAAGATGCCCTTTCGACCTAAAAGAAAGGAGGTTTGATGATTTTATTGAAGATAAAATCGTCACGTCAAACCCAAACCATCCACGCCGGGATGAAAAAAAGTTCACTATCTTAGTAGGAAGAGTAGACACCCATAAATTCAAGGGCAATTTTGAGTTATTCTCCACATCCAGGAGGGTGGCAGCATTTTAGTTCCAGACAGGCCACATGGCCCTGGCACCTGGACATCGAAACACAATGAGCATGGGAGATTTAGGGGTAGCCATGCAAAGGGGGCAAATCGGGTCATCAACAGTGTGACGCAGCTTAAGGAAGTCCTCCAATGGGAGAAGGTCGGAGCTGGATTGCCACCAAAAGAAACATACCTTGGGTATGGTAGAAAGATTCCATAGAGTTTTCCAAAACTCAGCGTTCACCGTGAGTGGCGTAGCTAAAGCAATCCTATACCCGGATTTGACCGAGTCGATTCCAGATGCTTTGTCCCACAAACAGAGACGATCCGTAATGAGGTCACTTGCACAAGGGATACCAAGAATGAGGTTCCTATCACTCTCAGAATAATCTTGATCCATTTAGCATACAAGCCCATTATTGTCATAACATGTTGGGGAAAGGGTCATTCCACTCCGTCATAGGCTTTAGTCATATCATGTTTCCATTCTGTGATGCCTCTTTTAGCCTCTGAATGTGTTTTCATGAAGTGGGAGATTTCATGAGCAATAATGGCGTTATCAGAAATAATCCTTTTAGTTACAAAGACACTTTGGTTTTCTGAAATAATAGAAGGAACCCAAAATCACAAACGGTTGACTAGGATCTTAGAGAAAATTTTATAGGTCACATTACAAAGGCTGACGGGTCTAAAAAACAAGATCGACGAGGTATTTTTAATCTTTGGAATGAGAGTGATCAAGGTCTCGTTGATGGAACAAAAAATGGATTTACCTTTCCAAAGTTCCTTCATAAGGCATGAAATGTCCTACCCCACAATATGCCAGTAATTTTTAAAGAAAAGAACATGAACACCATCAGGACCACACACTTTAGTGGAGTGAATTTGTTTTAGGGCTTCCAAGATTTCATCTTTAGAGATGTCATGGGAGAGTTGATTATTAATATCATTTTTGATCACAGGCTTGATGTAGGAGAGAATGTTTGTAGAAAAGATAGTCTCCCAAGCTGTACACAAATCTTGAAATAAAATTAGTATATGGTCATGAATACCTTTTCAGTGGAAATGGAAGAACCATTGGACGTGGAGAGGTAGGAGATAAATTTTTTCCAACACCTCACTGTTGATTTCTAGTGAAAATAGAGTATTAAAGTTGTTATATTTGATATGGGACTCACGGGATCACATGGGCCAGAAGCTATCCTTCACCCTAAGTGCTGCATCCATATGAGCTTCAATACTCACAATTTTGGAAAGGACCCCATCAGATGGAGGGAGAATACAACTCGTTCAGATTTCTATCAATAGCATCGCACTGAATGTTGGGTTAATAGAATTTATTATTGCCCCACCGTTTCAAATTAAAATCCACCATTTGAATTTTCCTTTCCGAGATGGGACCCCCCCAATCATCAGGATGATCGATCCACCTCTTCACAATCCCTTTCCTTAGTCCATTAGCTTTGAAATCTAAAGGGATGATTATGTCAAGAACATCCATCATTGGGGGAGGTATTAATAAGAATAGGGAAGTGGTCCGAGGTGGTGTGAGGAAAGTGAGAGATTTGGTGCAAATTCAAGATGTCAATCAATTCGGTAGAACCCAAAAATCGATCCAGCCATTCCTCAATACATGTACTCTTAGTCTTTCCACGAAATCAAGTATAGGGATCACCTGAATGCCCCAAATCGGAGATCCCTACGGCTTGAGTAGCTTTTGAAAAATCCAGCATCACCGAATTAGGCATACAAGCACACCCTTTTCCCGCATTGATACATGATTTCATTGAAGTCTCCACCAATGAAGAGAGGTCCCGAAATGAACATGTGTAATGTTGAAAAGAGCTCCCAAGATTTCTGTGGGCCTTCCACAGAAACCAGTGAATTCCCAAGTAGGGGCATCAAGCTCTACTACCACATAATCAGCTTTACGCAGCGCCACCTTCTAATAGCGCTAAAAAACCACTGATTAAGGGGGTATCTTTATCAATTCTAAAAAAACACTAATAAAATGTGCTTTTAACAACACTAAAAAAATACCGATAAAAGTACCCATTTACCAGTGCTTTTTTTTTGAGATGATAAAAGTACCCCTATATCCACGCTTTTTTTAGCGCTGATAAAGCGTACTTTTAACAATGATTTTCTTAGCGCTGATAAAAGGTATATTTTATAAAAAAATTATTTATCATTAAAAATAATATATTTATATATTTATATATAAATATTGATATAAATATAATGTATTTTACAAAATAAGATTTATATAAGGCTAAATACGCAATTGCACTAAATATATAAGATATTTAGTGAAAAGATAGATTTTAAAATAATTAAAAAATAATATTAATTAATAATTTTATAATTATTGTCTAGTAATATTCATTTAATAACAATTTGAAGATAGAAAAAATCAAAATAATTAATAAAAAATTTAAAATAAGTTGAAAATGTGACTCATACTTCAAACGACCATAACTTTTGATCCGAGTGTCCGTTTGGACTCTACCACATATCAAATCAAAGCCTGCGATGAACTCTATGTCGTGAGGATGTGGTGGGACCCTATTAATTGTTTTATTAAGTTCAAAAGAACCCCAAAGTCCTCTGAAATTGAGTTTTTAGTCATGGTATCCCTATTTTTTAACATACGATGAAATTTCAGCCTCGTTTAAGGCGGTCTTGTTGGCTTTTTTTCGGTGGGGACTGAATTTATTCTCAGGGATTAAATTTATATTAATATTAATATTTTAAAATTTTATTGTTTTTCATAATTTTGTTTTATTTATAATCAAATATATAAAAATATATACATATTTTGTCTATATTCACACATAAAAATTTAATTTTATAAATATATTTGTAAACATATTTACATGAAAAGTATCTTCCAAATGAACCTAATATAAATAAAAAATAATTTCTATTCTATTTAAAATAAAAATTTATGAATATTTATATACATATACACGTAATGTATATATAATGTTTATATAAATATAAATATATTTGTGTGTGTATTGACTAACAAATATATATTTATCTATATATTCTAATATATGTATATAAATATAAATATATAATAATTCAATAAATAGAATTATGTATAATTATATTAATAGATGAAGACATATATATAAATATATGTATGTATTTATTTATAAACACACACATAGCCACATAGCCACATACATACAAACAATATATATATATATATATATATATATGTATATATATATATATATGGATAAAAAATGTAATGAAATATATATAAATATATAGATATATCATAAAATCAAAAAAAGGTGAGTGGAAGAGTCGCAGGTGCATGAGGAGATGGTCTCAGGTTCGAAACCCAGAGACCCCTAGTGGGAGCCAAACTCTGCAAGTAACCAATATTAATTTTTATATTTAAGTAGACATAAGTGACACATCACATAATAATCCTAATCTATTTAGCATAGAATCCCATTATTTTCATAACAAGTTGGGGAAAGGGTCATTCCTCTCCGTCATAGGCTTTATTCATATCAGGATTCCGTTCCATGATGCCTCTTTTAGCCAGTGAATGTGTTTTCATGAAGTAGAAAATTTCATGAGCAATAATCGCGTTATCAGAAAAACAAATTTAGTTACAAAGGAACTTTGGTTTTCTAAAATAATAGAAGGAATCCAAAATCCTAAATGGTTGACTGGGATCTGAGAAAAAAATTTATAGGTCAAATTACAAAGGTTAATGGGTATAAAATACAAGATCAATGAGGTATTTTTAATCTTTGGAGTGAGAGTGATCAAGGTCTCATTGATGGATCAAAAAATGGATTTACCGTTCTAAATATCCTTTATAAGGCATGAAATGTCCTACCCCACAATATACCAATAATTTTTAAATTAATGAGCATGGACACAATCCGGACGGAGCACTTTAGTGGAGTGAATTTGTTTTAGGACTTCCAAGATTTCATCTTTAGAGATGTCATGGGAGAGTTGATTATTCATATCATCTTGGATCACTGGCTTGATGTAGGAGAGAATGTCTGTAGAAAAGATAGTCTCCCTAGCTCTATACAAATATTTGAAGAAAATTAGTATATGGTCATAAATACCTTTTCAGTGGAAATGGAAGAACCATTGGAGGTGGATAGGTATGAGATAAAAATTTTCCATCACGTCACCGTTGATTTCCAGTGAAAATAGAGAGTATTAAAGTTGTCATCTTTCATATGGGACTCACGGGATCACATGGGCCAGAAGCTATCCTTCACCATAAGTGCTGGATCCATATGAGATTCAAGACTCACAATTTTTGGAAAGGACCCCACCAGATGGGGGGAGAATAGAACCCATTCAGATTTCTATCAATAGAATAACACTGAATGTTGGGTTAATAGAATTTATTATTGATCCACCAATTTAAATTAAAATCCACCATCTGAATTTTCCTTTCCGGTATGGGACCTCCCAATTGTTAGGATGATCAAACGACCACTTCACAAACCATTTCCTTAGTCCATTAGATTTGATATCTAAAGGGATGATTATGTCAAAAACATCCATCATTGGGGGAGGTATTGATAAGAATCGGGAAGGGGTCTAAGGTGGTGGGAGGAAGGTGAGAGATTTGGTGAAAATTAAAGATGTCAATCAATTCAGTAGAACCCAAAAATCGATTTAGCCATTCCACAATAGATGTACTCTCAGTCTTTCCACGAAATCAAGTATAGGGATCAGCTGAATACCCAGATCGGAGATCCCTATGGCTTGATTAGCTTTTAAAAACTCCAGCATCGCCGAATTAGGCATACAAGCACACCTTTTTCCTACATTGATACATGATTTCATTGAAGTATCCACCAATGAAGATAGGTCACGAAATGAACTCGTGTAATGTTGAAAAGAGGTCCTAAGATTTCCATGGGCCTTCTATAGAAACCAGTGAATTCCCAAGTCGGGGCATTTAGCTCTACTACCATATAATCGACTTTACGCAGCGTCACCTTATAATAGTGCTAAAAAAACCACTGATTAAGGGGGTACCTTTATCGGTGCTAAAAAAAGAACTGATAAAATATACTTCTAACAACACTAAAAAACACTGATAAAAGTACCCATTTATCAGCATTTTTTTTGAGATGATAAAAGTATCCCTATACTCGCGCTTTTTTTAGCGCTGATAAAGGGTAATTTTATCAATGCTACTCTTAGCGCTGATAAAAGGTATATTTTATAAAAAAATTATTTATCATTAAAAATAATGTATTTATATATTTATATTGATATAAATATAATATATTTTATAAAATAAGATTTATATAAGGCTAAATACAGAATTACAATTAATATATAAGATATTTAGTGAAAAAATGGATTATAAAATAATTAAAAAATAAAATAAATTAATAATTTGATAATTATTGTCTAGTAATAGTCATTTAATAACAATTTAATTATAGAAAAAATCAAAATAATTAATAAACAATTTAAAATATGTTGAAAATGTGACTAGAACTTCAAACGACCATAACTTTTGATCCAGGTGTTCGTTTGGACTCTAACACATATCAAATCGAAGCCTACAATGATCTCTATGCTGTGAGGATGAGTTGGGACCCAGGTAATTTTTTTATTAAGTTATAAAGAGCCCCAAAGTCCTCTGAAACTTATTTTTTAGTCATGGTATCCCTAGTTTTTAACATTAGATGAAATTTCAGTCTCGTTTAAGGGGGTCTTTTTGGATTTTTTCGGTGGGGACTGAATTTATTCTCAGGGATTACATTTATATTAATATTAATATTTTGAAAATTAATCGTTTTTCATTATTTAGTTTTATTTATAATCAAATATATAAAAATATATACATATTTTTTCTATATTCACACATAAAAATTTAATTTTATAAATATATATTTAAACATATTTACTCGAAAAGTATCTTACTAATGAACCTAATCTAAATAAAAAATAATTTCTATTTTATTTAAAATAAAAAATTAGGAATATTTATATACATATACAATTAATGTATATATAATGTTTGTATAAATATAACTATATTTGTGTGTGTATTGACTAGAAAATATATATTTATCTACATATTCTAATATATGTATATAAATATAAATATATAGTATATGTAAATAAATATAAATATGTATAATTATATTAATAGATGAAGAAATATATTTAAATATATGTATGTATGTATTTATAAACACACACATAGCCACATACATACATACACACAAACAATATATATATATATATATGTATTTAAATATATATATATATATATATATTTATAAAAAATGTAATGAAATATATATAAATATATAGATATATCATAAAACAAAAAAACAAAAAAAATATAGGTGAGTGGAAGAGTCGCAGGCACATGAGGAGACGGTCTCTGGTTCGAAACCCAGAGACCCCTGGTGGGAGCCAAACTCTGCATGTAACCACCATTAATTATTATCTTGAAGTAGACATAAGTGACACATCACATAATAATCTGGATCCATTTAGCATAAAAGCCCATTATTGTCATAATAAGTTGTGGAAAGGGTTATTCCAATCCATCGTTGGCTTTAGTCATATCAAGTTTCCATTCCATGATGCATCTTTTAGCCAATGAACGTGTTTTCATGAAGTGGAAAATTTCATGAGCAATAATGGAATTATCAGAAATAATCCTTTTAGTTACAAAGGAAATTTGATTTTCTGAAATAATAGAAGGAAGCCAAAATCACAAACGGTTGACTAGGATATTAGAGAAAATTTTATAGGTGACCTTACAAAGGCTGATGGGTCTAAAATAAATGATCAACGAGGTATTTTTAATCTTTGGAATGAGAGTGATCGAGGTCTCATTGATGGAAAAAAATGGATTTACCTTTCCAAAGATCCTTTATAAGGCATGAAATGTCCTACCCCAAAATATGCCAATAATTTTTAAAGAAAAGAGCATGGACACCTTCAGGACCCAACACTTTAGTGGAGTGAATTTGTTTTAGGGCTTCCAAGATTTCATCTTTAAGGATGTCATGGGAGAGTTGATTATTCATATCATCTGTGATCACCAACATGATGTAGGAGAGAATGTCTGTAGAAACGATAGTCTACAAAGCTATATACAAATCTTGAAAGAAAATTAGTATATGGTCATGAATACCTTTTCAGTGGAAATGGAAGAACCATTGGAGGTGGAGAGGTAGGAGATAAAATTTTTCCATCACCTCACCATTGATTTCTAGTGAAAATAGAGAGTATTAAAGTTGTCATCTTTGATATCAGACTCACGGGATCACATGGGCCATAAGTTATCCTTCACCCTAAGTGATGCATCCATATGATCTTCAAGAAACACAATTTTGGAAAGGGCCCCATCAGATGGGGGGAGAATAAAGCTCGTTTAGACTTCTATCAATAGCAACACACTGAATGTTGGTTAATAGAATTTATTGTTGCTCCACCATTTAAAATTAAAATCCACCATCTGAATTTTTCATTCTGGGATGGGACCCCCCAATCGTTAGTATGATCAAACCACCTCTTCACAATCCATTTCCTTAGTCCATTAGCTTTGAAATCTAAAGGGTTGATTATGTCAAGAACATCCATAATTGGGAGAGGTATTGATAAGACCGAGAAGGGGTCAGAGCTGGTGGGAGGAAGGTGAGAGATTTGGTGTAAATTAAAGATGTCAATCGGTTCAACAGAACCCAAAAATCGATCCAGCCATTCTGCAATACATGTAATTTGAGTCTTTCCATGAAATCAAGTATAGGGATCACCTGAATATCCTATATCAGAGATCCCTACGGCCTGAGTTACTTTTAAAAACCCCAACATCACCGAATTAGGCATACAAGTACACCTTTTTCCCGTATTGATACTTGATTTCGTTGAAGTATCCACTAATAAAGATAGGTCCAGAAATGAACTCGTGTAATGTTGAAAAGAGCTCAAAATATTTCCATGGGACTTCTATAAAAACCAGTGAATTCCCTAGTAGGGGCATCAAGCTCTACTACCACATAATCGTCTTTATGCAGCGCCACCTTATAATAGCGCTAAAAAACCACTGATTAAGGGGGGTACCTTTATGAGTGCTAAAAAAAGCGTTGATAAAATGTTCTTTTAACAACACTAAAAAAACACTGATAAAAGCACCCTTTTATTAGTGCTTTTTTTAGATGATAAAAGTACCCCTATATCCGTGCTTTTTTTAGCACTGATAAAGGGTACTTTTGTCAATGCTTTTCTTAGTGCTGATAAAAGGTATATTCTATAAAAAAATTATTTATCATTAAAAATAAAATATTTATATATTTATATTGATAGAAATATAATATATTTTATAAAATAAGATTTATATAAGGCTTAATATTCAATTAAACTTAATATATAATATATTTAGTGAAAAAAAGGATTATAAAATAATTAAAAAATAATATTAATTAATAATTTGATAATTATTGTCTAGTAATAGTCATTTAATAAAAATTTTAAGATATAAAAAATCAAAATATTTAATAAACAATTTAAAATAAGTTGAAAATGTGACTCGAACTTCAAACGACCATAACTTTTGATCCGGGTGTTTGTTTGGACTATACCATATATAAAATCAAAGCCTGTAATGAGATCTATGCTGTCAAGATGATTTGGGACCCTGTTAGTTGTTTTATTATGTTCAAAAGAACCACAATGTCCTCTGAAACTGATTTTTTAGTCATGGTATCCCTATTTTTTAACATTTGATGAAATTTCAGCCTCATTTAAGGGGGTCTTATTGGATTTTTTTCGGTGGGGAATGAATTTATTCCTATGGATTACATTTAAATTAATATTAATATTTCAAAATTTAATCGTTTTTCATAATTTAGTTTTATTTATAAACAAATATATAAAAAATATATACATATTTTGTCTATATTCACACATAAAAATTTAATTTTATAAATATATATGTAAACATATTTAAACAAAACGTATCTTCCAAATAAACCTAATATAAATAAAAAATAATTTCTATTTTATTTAAAATTAAAATTTATGAATATTTATGTACATATACAAGTAATGTATATATAATGTTTATATAAATATAAATATATTTGTGTGTGTATGGACTAAAAAATATATATTTATCTATATATTATAATATATGTATATAAATATAAATATATAATATATGTAAATAAATATAAATCTGTATAATTATATTTATAGATGAAGACATATATATAAATATATGTATGTATGTATTTATAAACACACACATAGCCACAAACACGCATACACACAAACAATATATATATATATGTATATGTATTTAAATATATATATGGATAAAAAATGTAATGAATAAAAAATGTAATGAAATCTATATAAATATATTGATATATCACAAAATAAAAAAATAGAAAAATATAGGTGAGTGGAAGAGTCACAGGTGCTTGAGGAGACGGTCTCCGGTTCGAAACCTAGAGACCCCTGGTGGGAGCCAAACTCTGCATGTAACCACCATTAATTTTTATCTTGAAGTAGGCATAAGTGAAAAATCACATATTAATCTTGATCCATTTAGCATAGAAGCTCATTATTGTCATAACAAGTTGTGGAAAGGGTTATTCCACTCTATCGTAGGCTTTAGCCATATCAAGTTTCCATTCCATGATGCATCTTTTAGCCACTGAACCTGTTTTCATGAAGTGGAAAATTTCATGAGCAATAATGGAATTATCAGAAATAATCCTTTTAGTTACAAATGAAATTTGGTTTTCTGAAATAATAGAAGGAAGCCAAAATCACAAACGGTTGACTAGGATCTTAGAGAAAATTATATAGGTCACCTTACAAAGGCTGATGGGTCTAAAATAAATGATCAATGAGGTATTTTTAATCTTTGGAATGAGAGTGATCAAGGTCTTATTGATGGAACAAAAAAGGGATTTACCTTTCCAAAGATCCTTCATAAGGCATGAAATGTCCTACCCCACAATATGCCAATAATTTTTTAAAAAAAGAGCATGGACACCTTCAGAACCAAACACTTTAGTGGAGTGAATTATTTTAGGGCTTCCAAGATTTCATCTTTAAGGATTTCATGGGAGAGTTGATTATTCATATCATCTGTGATCACCAGTATGATGTAGGAGAGAATGTCTGTAGAAAAGATAGTCTCCAAATCTATATACAAATCTTGAATGAAAATTAGTATATGGTCATGAATACCTTTTCAGTGTAAATGGAAGAACCATTGGAGGTGGAGAGGTAGGAGATAAAATTTTTCAATCACCTCACCATTGATTTCTAGTGAAAATAGAGAGTATTAAAGTTGTCATCTTTGATATGGGACTCACGAGATCACATGGGCCAGAAGTTATCCTTCAACCTAAGTGATGCATCAATATGATCTTCAAGACACACAATTTTGGAAAGGACCCCATCATATGGGGGGAGAATAAATCTCTTTTAGACTTCTATCAATAGCAACACACTGAATATTGGGTTAATAGAATTTATTGTTGCTCCACCATTTAAAATTAAAATCCACCAGTAGAATTTTCCATTCCGGGATGGGACCCCCAATCGTTAGTATGATCAAACCACCTCTTCAAAATCCCTTTCCTTAGTCCATTAGCTTTGAAATCTAAAGGGATGATTATGTCAAGAACATCCATCATTGGGGGAGGTATTGATAAGAATCGGGAAGTGGTCTGAGGTGGTGGGAGGAAGGTGAGAGATTTGGTGTAAATTAAAGATGTCAATCCGTTCAACAGAACCTAAAAATCGATCCATCCATTCCTCAATACACTGAGTCTTTCCATGAAATCAAGTATACGGATCACCTGAATATCCTATATCGGAGATCCCTACGACCTGAGTTGCTTTTAAAAACCCCAACATCGCCGAATTGGGCATACACACAAACCTTTTTCCCATATTGATACATGATTTCGTTGAAGTCTCCACTAATAAAGATGGGTCCTGAAATGAACTCGTGTAATGTTGAAAAGAGCTCAAAATATTTCCATGGGCCTTCTATAGAAACCAGTGAATTCCCTAGTCGGGGCATCAACCTCTACTTCCACATAATCAGCTTTATGCAGCGCCACCTTATAATAGTGCTAAAAAAACAACTGATTAAGGGGGGTACATTTATGAGTGCTAAAAAAAGCATTGATAAAATGTTCTTTTAACAACACTAAAAAAACACTGATAAAAGTACCCTTTTATCAATGCTTTTTTAGATGATAAAAGTACCCCTATATCCGTGCTTTTTTAGCACTGATAAAGGGTACTTTTATCAATGCTTTTCTTAGCGCTGATAAAAGGTATACTTTATAAAAAAAATTATCATTAAAAATAATATATTTATATTGATATAAATATAATATATTTTATAAAATAAGATTTATATAAGGCTAAATATGCAATTAAACTTAATATATAAGATATTTAGTGAAAAATGGATTATAAAATAATTAAAAAAATAATATTAATTAATAATTTGATAATTATTGTCTAGTAATAGTAATTTAATAACAATTTTAAGATAGAAAAAATCAAAATAATTAATAAACGATTTAAAATAAGTTGAAAATGTGGCTCGAACTTCAAACGACCATAACTTTTGATCTGGGTGTCTCTTTGGACTATACCATATATCAAATCAAAGCCTGTAATGAGATCTATGCTGTGAGGATGATGTGGGACCCTGTTAGTTGTTGTATTAAGTTCAAAACAACCACAAAGTCCTCTGAAACTGATTTTTTAGAAATTGTATCCCTATTTTTTAACATTCGATGAAATTCCAGCCTCATTTAAGGGGGTCTTATTGGTTTTTTTTCGGTGGGGAACGAATTTATTCTTAGGCATTACTTTTAAATTAATATTAATATTTTAAAATTTAATCCTTTTTCACAATTTAGTTTTATTTATAATAAAATATATATAAAAATATATACATATTTTGTCTATATTCACACATAAAAATTTAATTTTATAAATATATATGTAAACATATTTAAACAAAATGTATCTTCCAAATGAACCTAATCTAAATAAAAAATAATTTTTATTTTATTTAAAATAAAAATTTATGAATATTTATATACATATACAATTAATGCATATGTAATGATTATATAAATATAAATATATTTGTGTGTGTATAGACTAAAAAATATATATTTATCTATATATTATAATATATGTATATAAATATAAATATATAATATATTCAAATAAATATAAATATGTATAATTATATTTATAGATGAATACATATATATAAATATATGTATGTATGTATTTATAAACCCACACATAGCCACAAACACACATACACACAAATAATATATATATATGTATGTATGTATTTAAATATATATATGGATAAAAAATGTAATGAAATATATATAAATATATAGATATATCACAAAATAAAAAAACAAAAAATATAGGTGAGTGGAAGAGTCGCAGGCACTTGAGGAGACGGTCTCTGGTTTGAAACCCAGAGACCCCTGATGGGAGCCAAACTCTGCATGTAACCACCATTAATTTTTATCTTGATGTAGACATAAGTGACACATCACATAATAATCTTGATACATTTAGCATAGAATCCCATTATTGTCATAAAAAGTTGTAGAAAGGGTTATTCCTCTCCGTCATAGGCTTTAGTCATATCAAGTTTCCATTCCATGATGCATATTTTAGCCACTGAATGTGTTTTCATGAAGTGGAAAACTTCAGGAGCAATAATGGAATTATCAGAAATAATCCTTTTAGTTACAAAGGAAATTTTGTTTTCTGAAATAATAGAAGGAAGCAAAAATCACAAACCGTTGACTAGGATCTTAGAGAAAATTTTATAGGTCACCTTACAAGTCTGATGGGTCTAAAATAAAATATCAATGAGGTATTTTTAATCTTTGGAATGAGAGTGATCAAGGTCTCATTGATGGAACAAAAAATGGATTTACCTTTCCAAAGATCATTCATAAGGCATGAAATGTCCTACCCCACAATATGCCAATAATTTTTTATGAAAAGAGCATGGACACCTTTAGGACCCAACACTTTAGTGGAGTGAATTTGTTTTAGGGCTTCCAAGATTTCATCTTTAAGGATGTCATGGGAGAGTTGATTATTCATGTCTTCTGTGATCACCAGCATGATGTAGGAGAGAATGTCTGTAGAAATGATAGTCTCCAAAGCTATATAAAAATCTTGAAAGAAAATTAGTATATGGTCATGAATACCTTTTCAGTGGAAATGGAAGAACCATTTGAGGTGGAGAGGTAGGAGATAAAATTTTTCCATCACCTCACCATTGATTTCTAGTGAAAAGAGAGAGTATTAAAGTTTTCATCTTTAATATGGGACTCACGGGATCACATGTGTAACAACCGAGACTTTTATGTTATATAAATCATCAAAGTAATCTTTTTCTACACAACACTTTCTTGGCTTGCTTTACACGAAATCGCGACCTTCCTCGATAGCTTGCGTCGTACGCAATACCGAGTTTCACTAAACAATGATATGCCATTAAAATATTATTAAAACTAGCCGTTATGAATAGTAATAACAACTTTTTGAAATTTTATAAATTTTATTTTTCAAAATGGACTTCATTTTTGGATTCGTAATATCGAAATTATCCTAGGGTGAAATTTTGGTATTTTTCTGAAAACTTTCAATTTTTGATGAATAGTGAAACCACTAAGTGGTAGTTAAAAAAACTGAATTTTTCATAAAACTTAATTTTACCGCTTCTGTGAGTGGAATTTCGAAAATCCGAGAGACACGGTTGATGTCAGTAAGTAAAATGTGGTTCAATGAGATGAAAATAATTTTTTGGTGAATAGTAACTTTTTACTTTTTTTTAGCACGGTTAAAAGTAAATAGGGTAATTAAGGGTAAAAATGATATTATTATTACCCTAACATATGTCCTAATTCTATTGGACAAGTGTAATTCGACCAAAAACAAACTTAGGAATAAAATATGACCATTTAGGCCCACTTGGATTAGATTAGGACATTTATTATTAATTTATTTAAAGAAGGGTTAAAATAGTTAAAATCAAAGTTTAATAACTAACTCATTTTTAATATGGGGTTATACATAAGATAAATTTGACTATAAATATTCATTAGAAAGATAAAAAGATTTCTTACATAATGGTATTTTATTTGTAATTTTTAGACATTAAATAATTTAATTTATTTATGACACAAAGATGATGCAGTAATTAACTTATTAATGAAATATTGACATAATTGATGTTATAAAAACAAAAACAAATGTAATTTGAAACATTTTATGAATTCCACTAATTTTATAGATTAATATGACATGTTAGTATTGATTTAATTAAATTTTTTCGAACTAATCATTCTGTAATGATTTTCACAAAAATCAATTACTAAATAGTGTCAAAATTGACATAAAATAGTTTTTAAAACAAATATTATATTAGTAATTGTTATTTTATTCCTAAAAATATAAGGTTCGGCAAAATGATTTCGATAAGGTTATATATATTAATAATAAACAACTTGGGGTTCGTTTGGCTGCTTATAGTAAGTTTATTAACCTTATAGTATAAGAACACAAAAAATAACGGTAAAAGTAAAATTATTTAACTTAATGTTAAATCTAAATGATAAGGTTAAAATAGGAAACTAAACTTGTCTAAATTATATTGGATGAGATTATTTCGACCCATCCCCACCTTATCCTTGAAATAAATCAATTTGGAGCTATTTAAAACCGAACTTGACTTTATAATAAAATAATATTTTTAGTTATTCCAAAGGTGCCCCTCTCCTCCCTTATAAAAGGGCACCTCCTCCCTCTCTTCCTTACACCACTTTGAGCCTTCAAGCTCGGCAAAAACCTGCCACTTTCTCCTCTCCACTTCTCTAGAGACATCCTAGAGGTCCTGGTCTTCTTCAAAGACCAATTTTAGTGCCCTAAAAGAAGGTCTCAAAGAAGAGGTAATGTCCGTTACCGATTCTTTCATCTTTATTTCTTCTTCCACTTCTTCTTATTTAGTTGTTTCATTATGAAGTAATAACATCAGTATCACTCATATACTGATATGTTATTATAAGTATGAAAAAACCCTATTTCACCATCTATCCATCCTACGGAAAAAGAAATCACCACGCGTGCGTACGTACGGAATACCGTCTCCATGCCGTGGTGTAATCTATTTTCCACCACCACCTTACTTGGATGGGTATAATGGTGTAAATAATGACTATATATGACTATTATAAAGTGATACTAATTCTGAAATAGTATAAATACACTCCAATACAATTCCACGATCATAGGAACGATATCATCACTCGTGCGTACGTACAGAATACCGTCTCCAGGATGTGATGCGACTCGTTCTACATGATCTTCATTTCATAATGATTATATAAATGAATTGAATGAATTAATATGATATATATTACACTAATACCATTCTGTAAATGAGGTATCTATAACCTAAAGAGAAGAATAAGAATTTATTCGACAAAACACGCATAAGAACAAAAAGTTATAAACACCCGAATAACAAGTAGCAATGAAATATTACTACTAAGAAGCTAAGAATATGACCAAATATGATATAATAACAATAATTATGATTCTTTAATAAGTCAATAACATTATTTAAATCATTATACAGGAGTTTCGGACACTTACGAGGCAAATCGGACCTAAGGTAAGGGAAATATCACAATCTCATTTTTATCCGAGATTGTTTATACTTTGCTATTTACTGGGGTGTATTTTATCATCCACATCCATGTTTCCTCAATATGTAATATTATTTCCATCCACCTACAATTGTTTAAATCCAATTTTACCTTTCAGTGAGTTTTTAGTAAAGGATATGAAAGGAATCTTTTGTCGTTTTTCGTACGAGGTAATTTTTGACTTTTCCGACAAAAGTATGAAGAATGTTTTTTTAACTTATACGGCATGAATGGATTTTTAAAACATTATTTCCAAAAAGATTCCTTTACAAGTTTTCAGTTTTATTCTTAATCAACTTCTTTTAGTTTAAAATTGTATGACATGTTAAGAAAGGAAAAGTGTTTTTGAAGTAGAAAGGATATTTTCCTCAAGAATGAAGTTCAAGTGTTTTATCAAAATTATTTTCATATAAGATAATAAAGGGTTCTATTTTTATCCCTATTATTAAATTGATTTGATTATGTTGTGATGGAATTATTTTTATGAATTAATTTATCTTATATGAATTGTTTTATGATGTCATGATGTTTAAGAATCCCATTTTTATTACATGGGTTATGAAATGATGTATGATTTATGATTTTGTGGCACACATAAGAATGGTATCATTATGAGATGGGTGGGACCTATATCTACCTCCAATTCATTGGGTAAAGAATTTATATCTCATGAGATAAACATGGCTGGAACGGTAGGTTATACCGGTTCAGTGAAACAGGACTGAAACGAGGGTGACTCGGTTCAGAAATGGACTTTGTCCACTAAGATAGTCTTGGAAATGAGTCTTGACTAATAAGAAATGATTCTCTATGATTATGTGTGTATGCCACAAAGTTTCATGTTTTAAGTTATGATTATTGGGATTTCATTTCACTACTATGATTTATCCCATGTTATGAAATTATGATCTCTTTTGCAGGTTAAGATCTCTAAAATGTTATGTTCTTGATGTGATTGATATTTATTTTGTTTACCCTTACTGAGCATTTGAGCTCACCCTTTTGTATGTTTTGTTTCCCCAGGTTAGGAAAAAGGTTATTAAGTAGAATATGCCAAAAAGGGACTCTAGATATGATGAAATAAATGGGAGGCAAAGTAGATGCTTTATGAACCATTTGTTTATGTTTCCCAGTTTCTAAAGACACTATACCTATACGGTCCTTTCTTGGTTTTGTTGTATGTTGTAATAAGTGTGCTTAAATTCTGAAGTAATAACAATGTATGTAAAGTATGGGTCGTTATAGTTGGTATCAGAGGAAAGGTATAGTCAACCTTTGGAAACTAGGACGTGAAATCCTTAGTAAGAACCCTAAGGATAAGTCTAAGCATAGAACACAATCTTAGTGTTTTAGAAATTTCCATGAATAACCTAGGATAAGACCTTAAGTGTGAAATTTTATTCTTGATTATGTGGTTTTCCTATTATAATTAGTGTTTCTCACACTATTCTTCTTGGTTTTAGTCAATGGATGGAACCCGAAGGAACCGTGTTAATGCGGAATGCGACGGGCAATGTAATGATTGTCCCCCTGAGCAACCAAACGTTATGGGAGATGGAATGCAAAATCTTGTAGCCATGCTCACACAACTTTCTGAAGCTATGAATCATGCAGGACTTCCAAACGAGCAAAGGAAGGAGAAACATTCTGTTGAATCCTTCATGAGACAGCGTCCACCTTCATTCAGCGGGTCTACTGATCCATTAGTTGCTGAACAATGGATTAGTACTACTGAAAAGATATTTTTAGTTCTTCATTGTTCTGAGCATGATAAAGTCATCTTAGCAGTGTATCGTTTGGAAGGTGATGCTGATCAATAGTGGAATCTTATTAAGAATACGAGTAAAAGTGATGAAATTGAGTCCATGGAATGGGATGAGTTCAAGAAATTATTTTTCAATAAGTACTTCCCTCGTATTCTCTGAACAAAGATGGAGAAAGAGTTTCTTGAACTGAAGCAAAAGGATGATGAATCTGTTGGTACCTATGAATCAAATTTTACAAGACTTGCAAGGTACGCTTCTGGTATTATTATCCAACCTGAGAGTAAGATCGATCGATTCTTTAGTGGCTTAAAACCAAGTCTTCGAAGGGCCTTAGCCATAAGGGACTTCAATAGCTACGAGGAAATCGTTCGATGTGCTCTCAAAGTTGAGATGGAGATTGGAGTAACCCATCAGTCATATGGGTTTGATAAGAAGAGGAAAATGGAATTCAAAGGAAAATCTAAAGAGCACACTGAAAAGAAGATGAGCTTTCCCTTATGCTCAAAGTGTGGAAAGAAACATGGAGGGAGTTGTCTTAAAGGGACAAGTAAATGTTTCAAATGTGGAAAGGAAGGTCATCGGGCATTTGAATGCCGTGATGATGGGAAGAAGATGTCTAATGATGCAAACAAAGGAAGGGATACACAAAATGAACCTACTACACTTCAATGTTTCAAGTGCAAGGAGATGGGACATTATGCCAATAAATGCCCTAATCCAAGGGTTGATGATGATGGTCGAAGTCAACAAACTCTTAAGGCTAAAGACAAAGGAAAGTCACATGCAATTTCTATCAGCGATGTGGAGTACGATAACGATGTGGTGAAAGGTACACTTACCATCCACTCTAAAGTAGCAAATGTTTTATTTGATTCTAGATCCACCCACTCCTTTATTTCTGAAGAATTTTCTAAGGGTATCACCGTATTACCTCAACAATTAGATGTTGAGTTAGCTGTGACAACACCTAATGGCACAACAGTCGCATCAAAAGTTTATAATTCTTCTCTGATTGAAGTTTGTGGGAAAGTGCTTCCTGAAAATCTTGTGATCCTTCCTATAGTGGAATTTGATGTGATTATTGGCATGGATTGGCTTTCTCTACATGGAGCTCATATCAATTTCCAAAGAAGGGAAGTCACATTTCATATTCCAGATCAATCTATGATCGTCTATCTATGCAAGGATGAACATAACCTTCCAGTGGAAATTCCTTCCATCTTATGGATCTTGATTCCACTAAATGAAGGTTATTTATCTCAAATGGTTTGTGAGAAACTCACGATTAAGAATATGCCCATTGTACGGGAGTTTGATGATGTCTTTCCGGATGAATTACCGGGTCTTCCACCGAATCGTGAAGTTGAGTTTTCAATAGAACTCGTACCGGGTGCTTTGCCTATTTCAAAGACACCTTATAGAATGGCCCCAATTGAGTTGGAGGAATTGAAGAAGCAACTCCAAGAGAATCTTGATAAGGGGTTCATACACCCTAGTGCGTCACCTTGGGGAGCACCTGTTCTGTTTGTTAAGAAGAAAGATGGATCAATGAGACTCTGCATTGATTATCGAGAACTTAACAAGATCACTATCAAGAACAAATATCCTCTCCCATGCATTGATGACTTATTTGACCAACTACGCGGAGCTCAATACTTTTACAAGATTGATCTTCATTCAGAGTATCATCAATTAAGGGTCAAAAGGGAGGATATACCAAAGACGGCTTTCCGTACAAGGTATGGACACTATGAATTTATAGTGATGCCATTTGGTCTTACTAATGCCCCTTCTATCTTCATGGATCTGATGAATAGAGTCTTTAGAGACTATCTTGATCAGTTTGTGGTAGTATTTATAGACGTTATTATTGTCTATTCAAAGAGCAAGGAAGAACATGAAGATCACTTGAGAATTATATTAAAGACCCCGAGAAAGGATAAGCTTTATGACAAATTTACCAAGTGTGAATTTTGGCTTCAAAAAGTTTCATTTTTGGGTCACATAATCTCAAAAGAGGGGATATCTGTGGATCCAGCAAAAACAGAGGTTATCAAAAGATGGTCGAGTCCAACAACAGTAACTGAGATCCGAAGTTTTCTTGGTTTGGCTGGATATTATCAACGTTTTGTGAAATATTTTTCACGATTATCTAATCCACTCACCAAGTTGACTCGGAAAGGAGTTAAGTTTGTTTGGACGGAGGAATGTGAAGATAATTTCAAGGAGTTGAAAAGAAGGTTATCCAGTGCACCTGTGCTCACACTGCCTTGTAGTGGAGAAAGGTTTGTGATCTACAGTGATGCATCCAAGAAGGGATTGGGGTGTTTTCTTATGCAAAATGATATGGTGATAGCTTATGCCTCACGACAGTTGAAAATACATGAGCAAAATTACCCAACTCATGATTTGGAGTTAGCTGCAGTAATCTTTGCATTAAAGATTTGGAGGCATTACCTTTATGGTGAAAGGTGTGATATTTATAAAAGTTTAAAGTATATTTTCACACAAAAGGAGATGAATATGCGCCAAAGAAGATGGTTGGAGCTGATTAAGGATTACGACTGCTCAATCCATTACCACCCTGGGAAAGCAAACAAGGTTGCAGATGCATTAAGTTGACAAGACCATGCTAGTTTATCCATGATGAGGATCACCAAATATCCAATATTTATGGATTTACAAAGGATGGATCTTGGAATTATAATGAAAGGGGAACAATCTTATCTTTCTCAAATGAATGTTCAACCATCTATACATGTGAAGATTAAAGAGGCACAGAAAGAAGATGTCGAGTTACAAAAGAAGGTGAGAAATGTTCCTGAATTCAACCTTGATTGTGATGGGATAATAAAGTTCAGAAATCGAGTTTGTGTTCCTCCCATCCTCGAATTAAAGAAGGATCTGCTGGATGAGGCTCATAGTTCTTCATTCTTTATTCATCCTGGAAGCACGAAGATGTATAGGGACCTGAAAGAGTACTTCTGGTGGGATGACATGAAAAGAGATGTTGCTGAATATGTCTCTCGATGCTTGGTTTGTCAAAAAGTTAAAGCTGAGAGATAGAAGTCTAAGGGGATGTTACAACCATTACCCATACCCGAATGGAAATGGGAAAACATCACTATGGACTTTGTCACAGGACTTCCTAAAACATCCAAAGGCAATAATGCTATCTGGGTCATAGTTGATCGTCTTACAAAGTCTGCACACTTCATTTCTACTAGAGAGGATTTCTCTCTGGATCAACTTGCCAGGATATATGTAAAGGAAGTGGTAAGATTGCATGGAGTACCACTATATCTGATCGGGATCCGAGGTTTACCTCAAAGTTCTGGCGAAGTCTTCAGCATACTCTGGATACAGAGTTATGTTTCAGTACTGCTTATCATCCTCAGAAAGACGGTCAGTCTGAGAGAACAATTCAAGCTCTAGAAGATATATTGAGAGCTTGATCTATGGATTTCAAAGGTGGTTGGGATCAACACCTACCTTTGGTGGAATTTTCTTATAATAATAGATTTCACTCCAGTATTCAGATGGCTCCTTATGAAGCTCTCTATGGAAAGAAATGTAGGACTCTAACTTGCTGGGATGAAGTTGGGGAAAGAAAGCTATTAGGACCTGATATCGTTGATGAAATGGCAGAAAAGGTCAGATCTATTCAACAACACATAAGAGCAGCTCAGAGTCGACAGAAAAGCTATGCCGACAACCAAAGAAAGGACCTAGAGTTTGAAGTGGGTGATAAAGTGTTCTTACGAATATCTCCCTGGAAGAGGGTTATGAGATTTGGAAAGAAGGGGAAGTTGAGCCCTAGATATATCGGTCCTTTCGAAATACTGGATCGTGTTGGGAAGGTAGCTTACCGATTGGCGCTTCCACCGAATCTCTCTCAAGTTCACGATGTGTTCCATGTATCTCTCCTGAGAAAGTACATACCCGATCCTTCACATGTACTCAGCTCAGAAGTTGTACCGCTGAAGAAAGATCTTTCTTATGAAGAACAACCGATAGAGATTCTGCATCGTAGAGAAAAAGTCCTACGAAACAAGACCACTCGATCGGTGAAAGTTTTATGGAGGAACCACCAATTAGAAGAAGCTACATGGGAGCTTGAGGACATGATGAGGGAGAGGTATCCTCATCTGTTTGTTACAAAGTGACGAATTTCGAGGGAAAAATTCATTTTAAGGGGGGTAGAATGTAACACCCGAGACTTTTATGTTATATAAATCATCAAAGGAATCTTTTTCTACACAACACTTGATTGGCTTGCTTTACACGAAATCACGACCTTCCTTGATAGCTTGCGTCGTACGCAATACCGAGTTTCACTAAACAATGATATGCCATTAAAATATTATTAAAACTAGCCATTATGAATAGTAATAACCACTTTTTGAAATTTTATAAATTTTATTTTTCAAAATGGACTTCATTTTTGGATTCGTAATATCGAAATTAGCCTAGGGTGAAATTTTGGTATTTTTTTGAAAACTTTCAATTTTTGATGAATAGTGAAACCACTAAGTGGTAGTTAAAAAAACTGAATTTTTCATAAAACATAATTTGACTGCTTCTGTGCGTGGAATTTTGAAAATCCGAGAGACACGGTTGACGTCAGTAAGTAAAATGTGGTTCAATGAGATGAAAATAATTTTTTGGTGAATAGTAACTTTTTACTTTTTTTTACCACGGTTAAAAGTAAATAGGGTAATTAAGGGTAAAAATGATTTTATTATTATCCTAACACATGTCCTAATTCTATTGGACAAGTGTAATTCAACCAGAAATAAACTTAGGAATAAAATATGACCATTTAGGCCCACTTGGATTAGATTAGGACATTTATTAATAATTTATTTAAAGAAGGGTTAAAATAGTTAAAATCAAAATTTAATAACTAAATCATTTTTAATATGGGGTTATACATAAGATAAATTCGACTATAAATATTCATTAGAAATCTAAAAAGATATCCTATATAATGGTATTTTATTTGTAATTTTTAGACATTAAATAATTTAATTTATTTATGACACAAAGGTGATGTAGTAATTAACTTATTAATGAAATATTAACATAATTGATGTTATAAACACCAAAATAAATGTAATTTGACACTTTTTATGAATTACACTAATTTTCTAGATTAATATGACATGTTATTATTGATTTAATTAACTTTTTTCAAACTAATAATTCTGTTATGATTTTCACAAAAATCAATTACTAAATAGTGTCAAAATTGACATAAAATAGTTTTTAAAACAAATATTATATTAGTAATTGTTATTTTATTCCTAAAAATCTAAGGTTCGGCTAAATGACTTAAATAAGGTTATATATATTAATAATAAACAACTTGGGGTTCGTTTGGCTGCTTATAGTAAGTTTATTAACCTTATAGTATAAGAACACAAGAAGACACGGTAAAAGTAAAATTATTTAACTTAATGCTAAATCTAAATGATAAGGTTAAAATAGGAACCTAAACTTGTCTAAATTCTATTGGATGAGAGGATTTCGATCCATCCCCACCTTAGCCTCGAAATAAATCAATTTGGAGCTCTTTAAAACTGAACTTGACTTTATAATAAAATAATATTTTTAGTTATTCCATAGGTGCCCCTCTCCTCCCTTATAAAAGGGCACCTCCTCCCTCTCTTCCTTACACCACTTTGAGCCTTCAAGCTCGGTAAACACCTTCCAATTTCTCCTCTCCACTTCCCTAGAGACATCATAGAGGTCCTGGTCTTCTTCAAAGACCAATTTTAGTGCCCTAAAAGAAGGTCTCAAAGAAGAGGTAATGTCCGTTACCGATTCTTTCATCTTTATTTCTTCTTACACTTCTTCTTATTTAGTTGTTTCATTATGAAGTAATAACATCAGTATCACTCATATACTGATATGTTATTATAAGTATGAAACAACCCTATTTCACCATCTATCCATCCTACGGAAAAAGAAATCACCGCGCGTGCGTACGTACGGAATACCGTCTCCACGCCGTGGTGTAATCTATTTTCCACCACCACCTTACTTGGATGGGTATAATGGTGTAAATAATGACTATATATGACTATTATAAAGTGATAATAATTCTGAAATAGTATACATACACTCCAATACAATTCCACAATCATAGGAACGATATCATCACTCGTGCGTACGTACGGAATACCGTCTCCACGATGTGATGCGACTCGTTCTACATGATCTTAATTTCATAATGATTATATAAATGAATTGAATGAATGAATATGATATATATTACAATAATAAAATTTTGGAAATGAGGAATCGATAACCTAAAGAGAAGAATAAGAATTTATTTGACAAAACACGCATAAGAACAAAAAGTTATAAACACCCGAATAACAAGTAGCAATGAAATATTACTACTAAGAAGCTAAGAAAATGACCAAATATGATATCATAACAATAATTATGATTCTGTAATAAGTCAATAACATTATTTAAATCATTATACAGGAGTTTCGGACACTTACGAGGCAAATCGGACCTAAGGTAAGAGAAATATCACAATCTCATTTTTATCCGAGATTGTTTATACTTTGGTATTTACTGGGGTGTATTTTATCATCCACATCCATGTTTCCTCAATATGTAATATTATTTCCATCCACCTACAATTGTTTAAATCCAATTTTACCCTTCAGTGAGTTTTTAGTAAAGGATATGAAAGGAATCTTTTGTCGTTTTTCGTACGAGGTACTTTTTGACTTTTCCGACAAAAGTATGAAGAATATTTTTTTAACCTATACGGCATGAATGGATTTTTAAAACATTATTTCCAAAAAGATTCCTTTACAAGTTTTCAAGTTTATTCTTAATCAACTTCTTTTAGTTTAAAATTGTATGACATGTTAAGAAAGGAAAAGTGTTTTTGAAGTAGAAAGGATATTTTCCTCAAGAATAAAGTTCAAGTGTTTTATCAAAATTATTTTCCATCTAAGATAATAAAGGGTTCTATTTTTATCCCTATTATTACATTGATTTGATTATATTGTGATGGAATTATTTTTATGAATTCCTTTATCTTATATGAATTGTTTTATGATGTCATGATGTTTAAGAATCCCATTTTTATTACATGGGTTATGCAATGATGTATGATTTATGATTTTGTGGAACACATAAGAATGGTATCATTATGAGATGGGTGAGACCTATATCTCCCTCTAATGCATTGGGTAAAGATTTTATATCTCATGAGATAGACATGGCTGGAACGGTAGGTTATACCGGTTCAGTGAAATAGGACTGAAACGAGGGTGACTCGGTTCAGAAATGGACTTTGTCCACTAAGATAGTCTTGGCAATGAGTCTTGACTAATAAGAAATGATTCTCTATGATTATGTGTGTATTCCACAATGTTTCATGTTTTAAGTTATGATTATTGGGATTTCATTTCACTACTATGATTTATCCCATGTTATGAAATTATGCTCTCTTTTGCAGGTTAATATCTCTAAAATGTTATGTTCTTGATGTGATTGATATTTATTTTGTTTACCCTTACTGAGCATTTGAGCTCACCCTTTTGTATGTTTTGTTTCCCCAGGTCAGGAAGAAGGTTATTAAGTAGAATATTCCAAAAAGGGACTCTAGATATGATGAAATAAATGGGATGAAAAGTAGATGCTTTATGAACCAGTTGTTTATGTTTCCCAGTTTCTAAAGACACTATACCTATAAAGTCCTTTCTTGGTTTTGTTATATGTTGTAATAAGTGTGCTTCAATTCTGAAGTAATAACAATGTATGTAAAGTATGGGTCGTTATAACATGGGCCAGAAGTTATCCTTCACCCTAAGTGATGCATCCATATGATCTTCAAGACACACAATTTTGGAAAGGACCCCATCAGATGGGGGGAGAATAAAGCTCATTTAGATTTCTATCAAAATAAACACACTGAATGTTGGGTTAATAAAATTTATTGTTGCTCCACCGTTTAAAATTAAAATACACCATCTGAATTTTCCATTCCAGGATGGGACCCCCAATCGTTAGTATGATCAAACCACCTCTTCACAATCCCTTTCTTTAGTCCATTAGCTTTGAAATCTAAAGGGGTGATTATGTCAAGAACATCCATGATTGGGGAATGTATTGATAAGAATCGGGAAGGGGTCTTAGGTGGTGGGAGGAAGGTGAGATATTTGGTGTAAATTAAAGATGTCAATCAATTCAAAAAAACTGAAAAATCAATCCAGCCATTCCGCAATACATGTACTCTGAGTCTTTCCATGAAATCAAGTATAAGGATAAGCTGAATATCCTATATCAGAGATCCCTATGGACTGAGTTGCTTTTAAAAACCCCAACATCGCCAAATTAGGCATACAAGCACACCTTTTTCCCGTATTGATACATGATTTTGTTGAAGTCTCCACTAATAAAGATAGGTCCCAAAATGAACTCGTGTAATGTTGAAAAGAGTTTAAAAGATTTCCATGGGCCTTCTATAGAAACCAGTGAATTCCCTAGCCGGGGCATCAAGCTCTACTACCACAAAATCAGCTTTATGCAGCACCACCTTATAATAGCGCTAAAAAAACATTGATTAAGGGGGTACCTTTATGAGTGATAAAAAAAGTGCTGATAAAATGTTATTTTAACAACACTAAAAAACACTGATAAAAGTACCCTTTTATCAGCGTTTTTTTTGAGATGATAAAAGTACCCCTATATCCGTGCTTTTTTTAGCACTGATAAAGGGTACTTTTATCAATGCTTTTTTTAGCACTGATAAAAGGTATATTTTATAAAAAAATTATTTATCATTAAAAATAATATATTTATATATTTATATATTTATATTGATAGAAATATAATATATTTTATAAAATAAGATTTATATAAGGCTAAATATGGAATTACACTTAATATATAAGATATTTAGTGATAAAATGGATTATAAAATAATTAAAAACTAATATTAATTAATAATTTGATAATTATTATCTTGTAATAGTCATTTTATAACAATTTTAAGATAGAAAAAATCAAAATAATTAATAAACGATTTAAAATAAGTTGAAAATGTGACCCAAACATCAAATGACCATAACTTTTGATCCGGGTGTCTGTTTGGACTATAACATATATCAAATGAAAGCCTGTAATGAGCTCAATACTATGAGGATGAGGTGGGAACATGTTAGTTGTTTTATTAAGTTCAAAAGAACCACAAAGTCCTCTGAAAATGATTTTTTAGTCATGGTATCCCTATTTTTTAACATTCGATGAAATTTCATCCTCATTTAAGGGGGTCTTATTGGATTTTTTCGGTGGGGACTGAATTTATTCTTAGGGATTACATTTAAATTAATATTAATATTTTAAAATTTAATTGTTTTTTATAATTTAGTTTTATTTATAATCAAATATATAAAGATATATACATATTTTATCTATATTCACACATAAAAATTTAATTTTATAAATATATATGTAAACATATTTACACAAAACGTATCTTCCAAATGAACCTAATCTAAATAATTTTTTTTATTTTATTTAAAATAAAAATTTATGAATATTTATATACATATACAATTAATGTATATATAATGCTTATATAAATATAGATATATTTGTGTGTGTATGGACTAAAAAATATATATTTATCTATATATTCTAATATATGTATATAAATATAAATATATAATATATTTAAATAAATATAAATATGTATAATTATATTTTTAGATGAAGACATATTAATAAATATATGTATGTATGTATTTATAAACACACACATAGCCACAAACACACATACACACAAACAATATATATATATATATATATGTATTTAAATATATATATGGATAAAAAATGTAATGAAATCTATATAAATATATAGATATATCACAAAATAAAAAAACAAAAAAATATAGGTGAGTGGAAGAGTCGCAGGCGCTTGAGGAGACGGTCTCCGGTTTGACACCCAGAGACCCCTGGTGGGAGCCAAACTCTGCATGTAACCACCATTAATTTTTATCTTGAAGTAGACATAAGTGACACATCACATAATAATCTTGATCCATTAAGCATATAAGCCCATTATTGTCATAAAAATTTGTGGAAAGGGTTATTCCACTCCTTCATAGGCTTTATTCATATCAAGTTTCCCTTCCATGATGCATCTTTTAGCCACTGAACGTGTTTTCATGAAGTGGAAAATTTCATGAGCAATAATGGAATTATCAGAAATAATCCTTTTAGTTACAAAGGAAATTTGGTTTTCTGAAATAATAGAAGGAATCCAAAATCACAAACGGTTGACTAGGATCTTAGAGAAAATTTTATAGGTCACCTTACAAAGGCTGATGGGTCTAAAATAAATGATCAACGAGGTATTTTTAATCTTTGGAATGAGAGTGATCAAGGTCTCATTGATGGAACAGAAAATGGATTTACCTTTCTAAAGATCCTTAATAAGGCATGAAATGTCCTACCCCACAATATGCCAATAATTTTTAAAGAAAATACCATGGACACCTTCAGGACCCAACACTTTAGTGGAGTGAATTTGTTTTAGGGCTTCCAAGATTTCATCTTTATGGATGTCATGGGAGAGTTGATTATTCATATCATCCGTGGTCACTGACTTGATGTAGAAGATAATGTCTGTAGAAAAGATAGTCTCCCAAGATGTATTAAAATCTTGAAAGAAAATTAGTATATGGTCATGAATACCTTTTCAGTGGAAATGGAAGAACCGTTGGAGGTGGAGAGGTAGGAGATAAAAGATTTCCATAACCTCACCGTTGATTTCTAGTGAAAATTGAGAGTATTAAAGTTGTCATCTTTGATATGGGACTCATGGGATCACATAGGCTAGAATTTATCCTTCACCCTAAGTGATGCATCTATATGAGCTTCAAGACTCACAATTTTGGAAATGACCCCATCAGATGGGGGGAGAATAAAGCTCGTTTAGATTTCTACTAATAGAAACACACTGAATGTTGGGTTAATAGAATTTATTGTTGCTCCAATGTTTAAAATTAAAATCCACTATTTGAATTTTCCATTCCGGAATGGGAAGCCCCAATCGTTAGTATGATCAAACCACCTCTTCAAAATCCCTTTCCTTTGTCCATTAGCTTTGAAATCTAAAGGGATGATTATGTCAAGAACATCCATCATTGGGGGAGGTATTCATAAGAATCTGGAAGGGGTCTGAGGTGGTGTGATGAAGGTGAGAGATTTGGTGCAAATTAAAGATGTCAATCAATTCAGCAGAACCCAAAAATAGATCCAGACATTTTGAAACACAAGTACTCTAAGTCTTTTAACAAAATAAAGTATTGGGATCACCTGAATACCCTAGATCGGAAATTCCTACGGCCCGAGTAGCTTTTTAAAACTCCAGCATCTCTGATTTTGGCATAAAAGCACACCTTTTTCCCACATTGATACATGATTTCATTGAAGTGTCCACTAATGAGGATAGTTCCCAAAATGAACTCGTGCAATGTTGAAAAGATCTCCCAATATTTCCATGGGCCTTCCATAGAAACCAGTGAATTCCCAAGTTGGGCCATCAAGATCTACTACCACATTATCGGCTTTACGCAGCGCCACCTTATAATAGCGCTAAAAAACCACTGATTAAGGGGGTACCTTTATCGGTGCTAAAAGAAGTGGTGATAAAATCTGCTTTTAACAACACTAAAAAAACACTAATAAAAGTATCCTTTTATTAGTGCTTTTTTTTGAGATGATAAAAGTACCTCTATGTCCGCGCTTTTTTTAGCGCTGAAAAAGGGTACTTTCATCAATGATTTTCTTAGCACTGAAAAAAATGTATTATTTATAAAAAAGTTATTTATCATTAAAAATAATATATTTATATATTTATATATTTATATTGAGAGAAATATAATATATTTTACAAAATAAGATTTATATAAGGCTAAATACACAATTACACTTAATATATAAGATATTTAGAGAAAAAATGGATTATAAATAATTAAAAAATAATATTATTTAATAATTTGATAATTATTTTCTAGTAATAGTAATTTAATAACAATTTGAAGATAGAAAAAATCAAAATAATTAATAAATGATTTAAAATAAGTTGAAAATGTGACTCGAACTTCAAACGACCATAACGTTTGATCCGGGTGTCTGTTTGGACTCTACCGCATATCAAATCGAAGCCTACAATGAGCTCTATACCATAAGGATGAGGTGGGATCCTGGTAATTTTTTTATTAAGTTAAAATTAACCACAATTTCCTCTAAAACAGATTTGTTTTGTCATGGTATCCCTATTTTTTAACATATTATGAAATTTCAGCCTCGTTTAAGGGGGTATTATTGGATTTTTTCAGTAGGAATTGAATTTATTCATAGGGATTACATATATATTAATATTAATATTTTAAAATTTAATAGTTTTTCATAATTTAGTATTATTTATGATCAAATATAAAGAAAATATATACATATTTTGTCTATATTCACACATAAAAATTTAATTTTATAAATATATATGTAAAAATATTTACACAAAAAGTATCTTCCAAATGAACCTAATCTAAATAAAAAATAATTTCTATTTTATTTAAAATAATTTTTTTTGAATATTTATATAAATATACAATTAATGTGTATATAATTTATATATAAATATAAATATATTTATGTGTGTATTGACTAACAAATATATATTTATCTATATATTCTAATATATGTATATAAGTATAAATATATAATATATGTAAATAAATATAAATATGTATAATTATATTAATAGACGAAGACATGTATATAAATATTTGTATGTATGAATTTATAAACACACACATAGCCACATACACACATACACACAAACAATTTATATATATATATATATATGGATAAAAAATGTAATGAAATATATATAAATATATAGATATATCATAAAATCAAAAAAAAATAGAGGTGAGTGGAAGAGTCACAAACGCATGAGGAGATGATCTCAGATTTGAAACCCAGTAAAGAAAAGGGTGTATGGGCAGGTGAGCAGGTGACTAGCATTATTAAAGTGGGGAGGGGGAGGTTAGTACTATTATAAGGGGGTAGAGTGCTGATAAAAGGGGGGATGGTGGCCCACCTTTGATTTGTAGGAAAAAATATTTTTAAATATTTATTTATTTGATATTTATCAGTTCTTTTTAAGTTCTGATAAAAGTGATCTTTTAACAGTGATAAAAAAGTGATGATAAATGTCCCTTTTATAAGTTCTTTTTTGAGTACTGATAAAAGACCCCTTTTTTTTCAGTGAATCTTTTAACACTGATAAAATGGAACTTTTTGTGAGATTTTTTAGCATTGATAAAAGGGACCCCCTTATAATAGCATTTCGATTATCATCACTTTTTGAGTGATAATATTGATTTTTTAGAACTATTAAAACCCTATTTTGTAGTAGTTCTAGTGAATGAAGACAACGATTTTATTTGAGGAGAAGAAATCCACCCTGACGTCCATGTCCTCCCTCAAAAGCATGCAAAGACCACCCGAATGGACTTATCAGGAAATAGGAAGGCCCCCATGGAACCCTGCTTTTTTTTCCAAATCAAACATGTCCTTACTTTCTAACAAGGTTTCAGACAGTAAAACGAAGTCAGGTAAAATTTTAGTGCATCTACGCTAAAGCTTTGAACTGTGCATTAGTTACCAAGCCCACAACTATTCTAGCATAGAATATTCATTATTGTTGGTAGGGTTGATTCATTCCATCCTCCTCCACTGAGTGTTTAATCATAGCATTGTCGCTCTATACCTTTTACCATTTAGGAAGATTCTCTATATGCTGTGAGCCTTAAAACTTCATTTGGAGACACATGGAACAAAAATAGGGGAATCAATGCTGGAGGCCCATTTGGTTACCCTTTTCCATTTTTGATGTAATTTTGGATCTGGTATCGTCGTACCATGCATGAAGTCGCATTCCTCAGATGTGGATAAAGGAGGGTCTGAACCGGGGGAACAAAGGGTTTTTATTGGGTTTTTAAAATATATTTTTTAAAAAATGGGATAGGGTTTTGGATATTTTTTTAAAAAGGGTCTCGAGATGCATGAACCATGTTGATGCATCTCCCCCAACTAGAAAGCATGAACCCTGTTCACGCTTCCTTCAAAAATTTTAATTAAAAAATCATTAATAGTTATAAATACTAATTAAATATAAATACATATTAATTAAAAAATAATCAATATGTATAAAATATAAATAAATATAAATAAATATTAATACATATTAATTAAATAATCAAAAATATTAATAATATTTTTCATGCCCATTTTGATCTACTGTCCTGATTCTTGGTGCATTGGTCGATCGCCAGGTTTTGTTATGGGTTTTTTATTTTTTTTATAAACGAGACAGGGTTCCCATTTTATTTTTTAAAAAGGGTCTTGATAGTAGTGAACTCCATTCATTCTTATTTATTTGTTAGTAAGCATAAACTAGGTTAACTCTTCCTATGTGAATTGTATAAAGGAAGCATGAATGGGGTTCAAGCTTCCTCCAGAATTATTAATTAAAAAAAATTATCAATATTTGTAAATACTAATTAAATAAAAATACATATTAATTAAAAAATAATAAATATTTATTAAATATCAATAAATATTAATACATATTAATTAAATAATCCAAAATATTAATAATATCATTCATGGAAACTTTGATCAGTTTTTCTAATTCTTGGTGCACTGCTCGATCACTAGTAGTTTTTGTTCATCATTTTTTGCAGCAGAGCCATACATCCAAATTTCGTTCCAATTGAATATGTCAATATGTTAATGTATCCACTTTATTGGGTCGGAAGAAAAGCGAGGAATGATGGCAAGAGGGGGGTGAATTGCCTTTTAAAAAATTGATCAACAAATTAAAAATCAAAGTAAAGTGCAGCGGAAATAAAGAGGCAAGACACACGAAATTGATAACGGAGTTCGGCCAAAACCCGGCCTACGTCTCTGCTCCCAACTCAACCGTTGAGAGATTCCTACCGCTTGCTTTTCAATGGTTTTAGCAAGAAACCCACTAGGCTTTGAGGTAGCACTAGGACCTATTACAGCTTGCTTTTGTGGTTTAGCAAGAACCCACTTGCTTTTGATGGTTAAGCAAGAACCCACTAGTCTTTTTACGGGTGAAGACTAGCTCACCGAGACACAAGCCTTTTAAAGGAAAAGCTTGAGAAAACCTCTTCACACCTTAGTGGTGGTGTGAGAACCCAAAGAAAGAGGGGATGAGAAAAGGGTTGGGGTTTGTAGGCACAAACCCAATTTTAAAGCTCAAAATAAATAAAACAATAAAACCCGTAATGGAGAAGCCTTGGGCGCCTTTGATTGATTGATGATGTTTGAGGGCCGCTTCCAAGCTTCTATGGAGGTGCTCTTGGATGTGGAAGTTGTTGGAGCACTTTGGGTTCCCTTGGAACAATCCGTCGGAGCTTCGCCAAAGATGTAAAAATGTGTCCGGTGGCTTGGATGATGTTCCGGGGCTTCCTAGGCCTTTATTTATAGGCTAGGAACCTTCAAGTATCCGTTGGAGGGCTTTGGAGCCGTTGGAAAAGGCCTCGGAGCCGTTGGGAGGCTTTTGGAGTTGACTGGTCAAAGCCAACGGCTAGTTTGACCAGTGCTACCGGCTGGCCGGTGCAGGTCCACCGGCTGGCCGGTGCCTTGACAGTGGCTGAGTCTTCTTTTCCAGGCACCACCGGCTGACCGGTGCCAGAGCCACCGGCTGGCCGGTGGTGAGGCAGTAGCAAACCCTGTTCAATCTGAGTCACACCGGCTGGCCGGTGCTTGGCCACCGGTTGGCCGGTGAGATGGCAGTGGCTCAGCATCCTTCCCAGGGTCCACCGGCCGACCGGTTGGCCGGTGGACTGATTTTCAGTCCACTTGTGTTCCTTTGCCACTTAAGCTTGCTTGGCCCAATTCCTTGGCCACCTGATTTGATTCCTATCAATCCAAAAACACTTGAAAGAGGATTAGATAAATATGAGGGTGATTGTGATCATGAAAATAAAACCTTGAGGGGTTCGAGAGGTACAACAATCTCCCCCTATTTTGATGATCACAATCACCAAAACAATTAATGTAAAATGCTGAAATTTAAAGGAAATACTAAGCATGATGAAAATGATTCTCCCCCAATCAATCAAAAAATTTCTCCCCCTTTGTGATTATCAAAATAGAATGGGGCATAAAACTTGATTGAGGGATTCGATGAAAAACGAGATTTTAAAACAATTGAAAATGATACTAATTGTTGGAAATTTTGAAATGAAAAATTGAATTGAAAAATTTGAATAACAGTTTGAATTGAAAGTTTTGAATCAAAAACCAATTGAAATTCGAAATTTGAGACCAAATGAAATTTTTGAAATTGAGAGTTTTGAAAAATCGATACCAACTGTTGGATATTTAAAAAAGAAAATTTAATAGAAAATTTCAATTTCAAAGCCAAGTGTTGAGTTTGAAATGAAAACTTTGAATACACAAAAAGGCTTAAAAAAATCCTAACTCCCCCTAAATAAAAACAAAGAATCACTGGGGAGTGGTATTTTGAAAAGAGATGATTTTAGGCCCGGAGAGACTCGCTAAGAGGGATTTTTCAATCCACACTTGCCTCATGGCGGGTCTTCTCCTATAAAATTCGTCCGAATAAAAAATCGATTTGGGTTGACCGTACCGGGCGTTTTTACAATTACATTCATAAATGAGGTGCCCGGAATTTTTGCAATAATTACAAAATTTAAAACAAGAGCTCCCCCTTACAAAAACAGTTGGAGCATGGGAGGAGGAAGCTTGGTTGGTGTAGCCAAGTCCATTGGTGGTTCTTGAAATTCGTTGAGAACCTAAGAGTTTGGAAAAATTTTGTTCACCTTGGGTGAACTTGGCTAAGGATTCTCTAAGGTCTTTAATGGTTGATTCCAAAGAATCAACATTTGGAAAATTTTGGATTTTTAGGGAGAGTTCCTCCTTCTCTTTGAGAAGTTGGTCTTTTTCGGAGGAAAGTTTTTTGAAAGACTTTTTTAAAGCAACAAATTTTGACGATAAAGTATGAAAACCTTTTTCTAATTGGTCTCTAGCGTGTGAGAGTTCTTCATAAGATAAATGATTTAAAGAATTTGAATTTGAAGAACAAGAGGAAGAGGAAGAAGAGTCGGAAGATGATACCTCATGTTTTGCCATTAGGCATTTTTTACCTTGGTCGCTCGAGGAAAAGGAGGAGAATGAAGAGGTGGAGCTATCACTCCATGTTTCCTTTGAAGCCTTCTTCTTTCCCTTCTTTTTCTTGGACCTTTTCTTGTGAAGTGGGCAAACGGGCTTGAGCTTTTCGTCGGGTTCTTGCTTTTTGACGGGTTCTCGCTTTTGATCGGATTCTTGCTTTGGAGCCTCGCTAGTACCTTCATAGGTTAGTTCTAACAATTTCCAAATATCATAAGAGGTAGTGCAAGAAGAAATGCAATTAAAAACATTACGGTCAAGACCACAATGAAGAGCGTTCATGGCTTTGCCATCAAGCTCAAAATAAGCAATGTCATTGGGAGTCCATTTAGACTCATCGGGAGAGGAGAGGGAAAATCCTTGCATAACAATTTTAAAAATTGGATAACCAATGCTTTTTAAAAAGGTTGACATGCGGGTTTTCCAAAAAGTATAATCGGCTCCATCAAAGAATGGATCACGATCCAAAGAATGACCTTCGAGGTTTTGAGAAGAAGAAGCGGTAGAAGCCATCAAAAATGATCTTTAAATTTGAAACCGTTTAAGGAATTATTCAAATACGCCCTCTGATACCAAATATTGGGTCGGAAGAAAAGCGAGGAATGATGGCAAGAGGGGGGTGAATTGCCTTTTAAAAAATTGATTAACAAATTAAAAATCAAAGTAAAGTGCAGCGGAAATAAAGAGGCAAGACACACGAAATTGATAACGGAGTTCGGCCAAAACCCGGCCTACGTCTCCGCTCCCAACTCAACCGTTGAGAGATTCCTACCGCTTGCTTTTCAATGGTTTTAGCAAGAAACCCACTAGGCTTTGAGGTAGCACTAGGACCTATTACAGCTTGCTTTTGTGGTTTAGCAAGAACCCACTTGCTTTTGATGGTTAAGCAAGAACCCACTAGTCTTTTTACGGGTGAAGACTAGCTCACCGAGACACAAGCCTTTTAAAGGAAAAGCTTGAGAAAACCTCTTCACACCTTAGTGGTGGTGTGAGAACCCAAAGAAAGAGGGGATGAGAAAAGGGTTGGGGTTTGTAGGCACAAACCCAATTTTAAAGCTCAAAATAAATAAAACAATAAAACCCGTAATGGAGAAGCCTTGGGCGCCTTTGATTGATTGATGATGTTTGAGGGCCGCTTCCAAGCTTCTATGGAGGTGCTCTTGGATGTGGAAGTTGTTGGAGCACTTTGGGTTCCCTTGGAACAATCCGTCGGAGCTTCGCCAAAGATGTAAAAATGTGTCCGGTGGCTTGGATGATGTTCCGGGGCTTCCTAGGCCTTTATTTATAGGCTAGGAACCTTCAAGTATCCGTTGGAGGGCTTTGGAGCCGTTGGAAAAGGCCTCGGAGCCGTTGGGAGGCTTTTGGAGTTGACTGGTCAAAGCCAACGGCTAGTTTGACCAGTGCTACCGGCTGGCCGGTGCAGGTCCACCGGCTGGCCGGTGCCTTGACAGTGGCTGAGTCTTCTTTTCCAGGCACCACCGGCTGACCGGTGCCAGAGCCACCGGCTGGCCGGTGCTTGGCCACCGGTTGGCCGGTGAGATGGCAGTGGCTCAGCATCCTTCCCAGGGTCCACCGGCCGACCGGTGGTGAAGCCACCGGTTGGCCGGTGGACTGATTTTCAGTCCACTTGTGTTCCTTTGCCACTTAAGCTTGCTTGGCCCAATTCCTTGGCCACCTGATTTGATTCCTATCAATCCAAAAACACTTGAAAGAGGATTAGATAAATATGAGGGTGATTGTGATCATGAAAATAAAACCTTGAGGGGTTCGAGAGGTACAACACACTTAACATTACCAAACATTCATTCCACTTCATCTCCAATTTATTAACTAGAAGTAAAAATATAAAGGGAAAAGAGTGTCAGTTCATACTTAAGAAATGTGTCAACCATTTTTTTCACACTAAGTATACATGATAAATACTCAGTCTAGAAAACAATAGAATTTGATTTGGGAAACAATGTTTTACTCTACCAACTGATCATGACACCATATAAAATGAGAACTCATGTACGTTTCATCAAGGGTAATCCAATTTTATTTCAGGTTGAAGATATTAAATGAGATATGAATCTTTTATTAGAATAATCAACCTAAAAATCATGCAATCACTTTAACAAATAGATCAAAAAAATTCAATTACAATAAAAAGGATAAGCAGCCTTTGAGAACATCCATACTTTAAATTCTCTTATGTCATTGATTAATTCAATTACAACCACTTATTTTTGAGTTTTTTTGACAAGGGAATAGAGATTTATAAAAATATACCTCTTTCAATAACACAATCTTCCTAAAATTTCTACAAAAATTAGATTTGATTCTAATTGATACACTAATTCTGGCAGTAATTTAAATTTTCTTCATTTACCTCCCCCTCAAGGGAAACACTCATAAACATATTTATAATGGTGTAACTCTTCAATAATGGTTTTAAAGATGTTCTAATATTGAGAATACACTAGAATTCAATTAAAATTATGATTTTTTAGATTTGAAAACTTATATAACCTCACCGAGGATGATCTTATTTAATAATTATTACTCAGGATACCAAAAATATGATCAAACCATGATTATATCTTATTTATACTTATTGCATTGGATATGCTAACACATTATTAAAATTCATCAATGATGACCCTCTTTCTTATTTGTATTTGAAAACTAATTCATAAATCATTAAAGGATGATAACTTCTTCATATGTGTGATCAAGAATTGATAGAAATCATTACTTCTCATGTTCTCCCTATGAGAAATTGGTTCTCCATCAATTTCTTACATCATAATAATAGATAAAATAAATAATGATTAAGGAAATATGGGCTATATTCCTTACTTATTAATGTGAATAGGAAGGTTGAGTTTTTTCTCAATGAAGTTGGCCCAATTCCTCTAGGTCATGATTTCACATATAAATATATGTTCTAATTTATATTAGTGTAGCATAGATCTATTGACATTACATTCTGATTTTGGTGGAGTTTTCCCCTTATTATCCATCATGTATGATGTAATCTTAACCCTCTTAAAGTTTTTTTCTTATTCTGGAAGAATATAAAATAATTATTTTTCATAATCTTTATAATTTTTTCACATGATGGAGGTATTATAACCTTAAAATCATCCAGTGAAGATTGTGTACTAGTAGAAACTGTGTCCTTATTTTATAAAGTCTGAATATGTATCTTTTTTAAAATGGAAAAATGAACTTCTAATTTCATATATCTCATATTTTGTTTTTTCTGAACATCAATCATAATCACCTACTCTTTGAAAATATCCATTATTCATTCAAAATATTCTTCATTCAACTTAATTATTTTTAATAAAGATATCTATTTCATGATATTTTAGGATTTTACATCGAATTTCAAATCATTGAGATCAATAATATTTTTTCAATATTTATTCATGTTCATGGATCATTTCATTCATAGTATTTTTGAATTCAAAGTTATTAAAATTATTAATATTTATTATATAATTTAAGAATATTATATATTATACATATATAGATAATAAAGCTAAGTACCTGTATGAATATAAAATAGTAATTATTGATTTTGGTAGATAATTTGATAATAGTAAGCAGCTTATTTAAAAAAAGAATAAAAATATATAAATGATAAAAATAAGACACATACAACATGTATCATAAATTTAATATCAACCTAATATATGCCTCTGGAATTATTTCTCCTCTGTTCCGCAACTTGGCATATATTGGATACATCCATACGGTGTTTGTCTATGTCTTAGCTCTGGAATACACTGATCCAGTATATCATCATCAGTAGTGACCACCACATCCTCCTATGTGGCAGGTGGTGGATGTACAATCTCACCATATGTACCCCATCCCGCCTCTAAGGATAGTGGATACTGGCTTGAACTCTCACCTACATATGAAGTATATGGATGATGTGCTGCGGATGCCTACATAACATGGAGTAATAAAGAATATAGGTCGGTCCAGTAAATGTCTATATCTACCTCTATCTATGACTGAGAAGCTGGAGGAGTATCTGACTAATCATGATGAAAACCCTACTTAATTGGAACATCAACATCCATAACAGGGTCGTCGCCCCTAGTACATTTATATTAGGCTCAGAAGGCTCATTATCATCAACATCATGTGGTGGATGAAAGAAAATTCCATGATAAATCTTGTCCATCAAAAGACTCAACTCTTCCAAGATTTGTGAAAATATGTCTGGTCAAATGTGCCTCCCTCTATTGGATCAGATTTGTGAAGTAGATGAGTGATATGAGTATCTGGTGAAAACTAATTCATCTATTAAGTATTGTTAATAAAAAAAATTATTCAAAAGTGTAAGGAATAATGAATACCAATTGATGAAATGCCTATCTGTGTTGTGTTAGAAATCTGAACAAGGATGTGAAGTACAAGGACACATAATCCAACTAATCCAATAAATTAAAATGTACTACCACTACCCCTCATAACTAGGACTCCAGTCATCTGTCTCATAGATCAATATATGTGGCATGGTATCTCCTAAAATCAAAGTCTCTCTTCACTAAAATCTTTAGGAAATGTAGTGAAGGTAACTAACTGGTCGGTCAGGAATGGGTTGAAGGAATCTGAACTACCTTGTAACTATTTTTGTTTGATACCAATCGACAATATGAAAATTAATCAATGGAACCATACATCAGACAGTAGCAAACATCATCATACAGTGCACTGGATGATATCATCAGTATAAAAAATCCATGTAATCTGAAAGAAAAAATAAATAATCAATTAATAAATAATGATATGTACAATAAAGAATAAATTTTGAACAATATAAATAATAATCACTTAAATCATCTGGTCAAAGGTTATCCAGCATAAGTCTATAGGTGTGGGCATCATGTCTGTCGGTATTGGAATGCCAATGTGCCTGGATCCACATGTAGGTAACATTGTTATAGTTGCATTTTATAATATAAAGTTATAAAGTTAAGTTATAAATTAGAAGGAAGGAATAACATACCATCATCCACGTGGAGTCTCTACTACAATATATGCAGGCAATAGTGCATGAGCATGTGAAGCTAAGCGAGGGATGTCCTCCAAAACCCACATATTTAGAAGAATAATTCATTATGTGATCTCATCTTATTGATGTGACATGTGCTGCATAGCACACTGTATGTATATGAAAGACAAGAAGTCCCCCACCTATACTGACCTGCCTGGTCCAAGTCCTCCAAAAAAGGTAAATACCTCAGATATACAAATGTAGTAGAGTGATCAATGGAAAGCGTGCCACCAATCATCCTCAAAATATAAGCATGGTAAAATCTCCAATACAGTGATCTCGTTAGTAACCTCTGTGAGATGTGCGAAGTGATGGTCTTACTAAGATATGTGAATCTACCAACAATGACTAGCCTTCCATCTTTGTGGAAAACAATTCCCAGTAATCTATGAACAAGCTCAAACCAATCTTCTCCAACTAGGCCTGTCATAGTTGCACCATTGATGGGGAGTCCCAATATAATGGACACATCCTGCGGTGTAATATTCATATCCCCATCTATAAAATGGAATGCATGTTACTATGTCCTCCATATCTCTACGAGTAAAGTAATGAGATGATGGTCAGAAAAGGCGAAGTCACATATCACTACACCATAGAATCTAGAGAGATGAAGAGGGGAGAATATAGTGGGAGGTGGCGCGACATGATGGAAATGATGGGATCTACATACACTCAATGGAGGAACATGACATCCCTCTAAAACCAGCCATGAAACATGGGTATCCTAGGATGTGATCAATGGAGGACCTACCACATACAAAAATGACATCATTGTTACTTTTTTATAGTGAATTTAATAAATATTGTAAACATTTTTCTAAAAAAACTTCAAAAAGAAAAATAAGGTAGACAAATATATGTGGGTGGTTTTGTTGGATTAGTTTATGAATTTATTGTTTTATTGATCTCTAATGAAGTTTAATTTTTTTAATTTTTTTATATAAATCAGTAGATATGAGAAACCCACATTGAACATGTGGATTCATGACATGTTCATTTTTGTTGTATTTTTATTTTTTAATAGTTATATAATTATACATTTTATTCTGATACAATCCAGAAATGAAGCAAACCAAAATTGAAACATGCCAAAAATAGAGAAATTCATAAATAAAATAATTCATTAATGAAACATCCACATACAAAACAAAATATATACATTCATGATAAAATACACAGACTCGATCATGGATGATGGGATGTAGAGCTCTTTCCTGCCACTTGGGGACATCTCTTACGAGTATGTCCTTTTACGTGACAAATACTGCATTATAGTCCTCCAACTAATTATCGAGGTCAATCCATCACATTTCTAATTCAAGTAGACTTTGGTCTTACTCAAGGGGGAAACATGGTATTATAAATCCAATAATTTAAAAGATGCCAAAAATAAAAAAAATGAAAAAAACCAACTTACATAACCTAGAAATATGAGCAGCAATAGTCGGCTGATCAACATGCGATGGGATAGAGTGAAAGTTACCAATAAGCATCCAAGATACACTATAAAAGTTAACCAAAGTACTTCTGTGATAGAACGAGTCAACTTAGGGCTCCCATGATATATTTACCGAAGCATAAGCTACAAAAACATGTGAACAAGGATATCTCAATGCATGAAAGTTACCACAATCAAAGTACCTGTTATCCAATATGACCAAAATCACTCGACCACTAGTGCATGTAGCCTGGTCGTAGCACTCTCTTATGTGAAATATCCTATTTTACCAATAAAAGGTTTGAAAACTCCATCTTGAATCCTCATTCAGTATCTTATCAATGTCACTTTGGAAATGATGAGTAAAAAAAATTACATTTTCCATCCTCTGATATGCATTTCAGACCGTTCAACAAATTAGTGCACACATATATAAAATGTATCTTTCACTAACACTGTTATTGGGAGTTTTCACACACCCTTGAGGACTCCATTTATGCACTCCCCTATATAAGTGCACTAAAAAATAGTGAGTTTAGAGGGGGTTATTTTCAACATTAGAAGGTGTTATAACCGCTTCTAAAGACATTAGCATTGGTTGTGGGGAACCACCGCTAATGTGGATGCCTATTGTTAGTGGCAGTTTTATTCAAACTGTCACTAGTTTAGGGATATAGGGGCAGTTAAACCATTCTTAATTGGGTGATTACATTGGGTGAGGTTCTGAAAAACACCCCTAAAGGATCTCTATTTTTTTAATTATCTCCCCCACCCTTGTGTCACCCCACATGCTTTCCCTGTGTCACCTGCCACTCCCGTGTCTACCTCGCGCACCCTCGGTTGTCCCTGTGTCAATATTCCACTACCGTGTCTACCCTGTGCGCCCCTTTTTGTCACCCCGCCACTCATCTCCTATGTCTAACACGTGCACAAGGATATCTCAATGCTTGAAAGTTACCACAATCACAATACCTATTATCCAACATGACTAAAATCACACGACCACTAGTGACGGTAGCTCCATCATAGAACTCTATTACCTAAAAGAGATTTTTTCTTGATCAAAGGTTAGAACAATCCATCTTTAAGCCTCAATCAGTGTCTTATCAATGTCACTTTGGAATTGATAAGTGAAAAACATTCCATTTTTCATCCTCTGATATGTATTTTCAGACCGTTCAACAAATTAGTGCACACATATATAAGATGTATCTTTTACTAACCCTATTATCAGGAGTTTTAACACACCCTTGAGGGCTCCATTTATGCACTCCACTATATTACTGATCATATTTTCATATCTCATACCACCATCATATGCTAATAACCATTTTTTCCTTTGAAATATGCATCATATATTCATACACATCTTTATTATCCCTTAGAATCTCTTCAAGACGTCAATAAAACCTTTATTTTTGGGGATCATATGTTGAAACCATAAGAGAATAATGTATTAAAAAGGATATTATATTTTATTTAAAAAAATGCATGTTTAAAAATACATAGCCAACTTGAAGATCACCTTCTTTATTTCCTCATATATGAAATGATTATGAACATTACTTGAAATATGTCTAATGCAATATCAATGATAAGAATTAGGCTCTATCCAAGAAGCCTCATTACTATTTATAGCTTCTATAATCACTCGATGACTATCAGATTTTAGATACACTCCTTGGTTTTGTGTGACATGAATGCTTACAATGACCAAAAACCATCTCTAGGATTCAAAATTCTCTGTTTCAAAAATAGCGAATGAAAATGGTAGAGGAGAATGATTACCATAATATGTGGAAGAAATTAGTAGAACAATTGTATAATTTCCATAAAGGAAAGTGCTACCAATATGAATGAATTGTTTACAATAGGGAAAAATAGCGATGCATAGCCTAAATGCCCAAAAACTTCTATTGAACTTTACCTTTGATTGATAAAATCGATGATTTGGGGACACATACTCAACAATTTCCAATGATAAATAATACTATTATTGAGAGACAAAAATTCCATAAGTTTGGCAACATTGCATAAGATTCATCCCAATCACCATACACTTTTACAATTGACTTCTACTTTTCATTCCAAGCTTTGTTGTAGGATATCTTATTGTTATATAATTGTTGAATTATTTCTTGAACAAGGAAAATGGGAACATCCTAACATGTTCATATCATCTCAATAATAACAGTTGATATAAACTCCTCATCAAGTGAAGAGTAATCTTGTGACAAAATTAGATGCACAAAAGTATGTGTGCCTTCTAATTTTTTCATATTCTATCATACAAGAAATTTATCATATATTTCCATTAATCAAAATTTACATTATGGTTCATATTTTTCACATCAAATTAGATATTTTTTCTTCTTCAACTCATCAACCAAAAACATGAAATGATACTCTATATGGTATTGTTTTATCAAATTTTTTATGGAAAGTTTATTTTCAAACTCCTACCCGGTATAGATGGCGTTATATTTTGATATAGATATATTCTATATAGTTCTAGGGAATTCAAAAGCTGGTGTAATGAAATCCCAATCAAAATGTTGTTCATGAAACATTCCTTCAACTAAGGAACTCAATACTAAAGGATGATTACCACTAACTAGTGGATGTCGTGGATGCATGTCTCTCATAGGAACCTCACAAGGTTAATTCCCTACATCACCTTGTCATGGATTCCTATATATCATAGGAACTTCAGAAGGTTCATTCCCCATATCACCCTCAACCAAATCATCTCCTGATGCCTCGGAAGATACTTCATCTTCAGATAAACTTTCATTCACTATATCGGTAGTACACAAAGGGATGTCCCCTATCTTTCCTTCCAAATTCCAATTATATTATTCATAATTTGGTTCTATCATAGGTGTCATTTGAGGAGGAGGCAATGAATAAGAGTGTTGGGAAGGACCAACATCTACAGGTCTCACAAAAAATGTATCTATAGTAATCAGTTTCACCACATCAATATCAAAAATCACCACAATCAATTATATCATACCATTACTACATTATTTTCTGAATAATAAAGATGCATCCATCCAATCCCCATCATCGAACAAAGGGTACTCAATGTTCCATAAATGTTCAGTGTATTGAATATGTCGTTATTTTATTGAATTAATTGATTGATCAACCCTCAATTTTAAATGACTATAAATATTATTGCAATCTTCATCCAACGTCAGACAACCATGAATGTTTTTCTCTCTTGTTGGTGGAAAGCTATAGCTAAAATGTTGCTCGGTATAAATTACCTCACTATTTTAATATATTTTTTTCATACATGATTAACTAGAAACAAATAATTAATAAAATATTATATACTTTATGAAATTTTTAAATTGGTTATGATTAAATAATTGACTTGATCTTGAGACATTATCTATGGATTAGTTTATCACTATTATAGTGATGGTGATATTATTACCAAATAAAAATTAATATAATGTTATATATTTTTATATCACAGCATAAAATGTTTCATAAATTTTAATTACCCATGAATAAATAACCCTGAATTGATCTTGAGACTTACTATGGATTAGCTTATCATTATTTGATAAACTAACCAAAACCTATGGATGGATTCCTAGAGTCTCTATTATCAAATATTTCAGCAACCACCAATCTCCTTTCAAATAGAAATTCCTCTTGTCGAATACCTCTTTTTGGAACACCTGTTCTCTAAAACCATTTTAGGGACATCTCTTTTTGATCGCCTTTTAATTAAAAAATTACCCACATGCATGTGAGGGGGTCTAGGGGTATGAAATACATTACTTTTTTTAAGCTGACACGTAGGTCCTTAGATGCTTAGTGAGGAATGACTCACAGGACATCAATGCTGAAAAGAAAATGAAATTATTACAAATTATATAACCACATACACACAAAATAGACATGCAATTTATTTATTTATTGGTCAATAATATCAATATCAGTCATCACATAATACTATTAACATGTTTTTAGTATACTTATTATGTTCTAAATATTATATAACTTTACCTATTACTAGATGAAATATATTAAATATCTACACCTATTTTACAAAAAATTAACTTTTAAATTTGTATGTATATATCGATATATTTAATAATAACATTTAATAAATTTAAGTAAAACTAATATAATTTACACATACATAAAAACCATTACAATACTAAACACTCATGTTATTTTCAATTTTATAAACTTTCATATGTATATATAATATTTTTTCTCATTCTACTACTTTCCAAAATATAAGTAAATATATTTTATACTTTATTACATGAAATAATAATTATTTATACTTAATATAATTTTAATTTATTGATTAAATTTATTATTAGTAAATTAAAGTAATATATTTTACACTTACATAAAAACCATTAAAATAATATAAACTTATGTTATTTTCAATTTAACAAAATTATATATATATATATATTGATTTTTCTACTTTCCAATATTTAATTAATTATATTTCATACTTTATTACTTAAAATAATAATTATTTACACTTAAGATAATATAAAATTACTATTTATAGAAATCTTCTTTATACCATTAACAAAAAAAATTATATATATATTTTAATAAATTTAATTATGATGCTTAATATAACTAATATATTTTTAATAAATTATATATATAGTTTATAGAATATTATAATTATATATATATATATTACTTTAAATATAACATATTTTATATAAATATAAATATATTCAACTTTCAATTTAAAGTAAAAATATATACATTTTTAAAAACAAATTTATGCTAGTGTATAGAATATTATAATTTATATTTATATTAATTTAAAAACAACATATTTTTTATACATATAAATATATTAAACTCTCCATTTAAATTAAAAATATATACATTTTTAAAAACGATTTTATTTTTCTTAATATAAATTAAATTCTAGACAGATCATAATTAAATTTCCAAAGCATTCAATATGAATTGTATCATATAACAAACAATAACTCATTTAGAAATTAAATCATACAAAAACACTAATTTATACATTCATACATGTATTAATACAAATTTAATAAATAAAATATACACACAAACACTAATTTCTACACATCACATAATAAATAAATAAACAATCCAGACAAAATAAATAAAAATTATTAAACAATTAAAATTTTAAAATGTAATTTTACCATCTTAAAAGTAGCAAATATATATTTAGAAATATTTTTTATAGGGATTCGCAAAAAAAAAACCAGAGAATCTCAATGAGATTTTTGAGGGGGGGCTTTTATAGATTTTGGCCAGGAAGATGTGGGTACCCCGTTCATACATCCTTCATGATGTTAGCGAAGGAATCATGAATGGGGTTCACGATTCCTCCATCGCACCAAGGAATTATGAACGAGGTTCACAGTTCTTCCTCGAATTGGAGAATAGTGAACATGGTTCATGCTTCTCTGGTCCCCTTTTTAAAATTATTGGGGACCCTAATGTATTTTTTAAAAAAATTAAAAATTGATAAAAACCTCAAAACAATTCACACCTACATGGGTAACTATAGGATCCCTCATTATGATCAAGGGGTTGGGATTCATCTTATCTAATGACTAAAATGCTCATTGAGGCTTGTGAAAAGATGTGATGGCCCAGTAGGATTGTTTTAATTTTTTCATCTGCTGCATGCATGCGATGAGAGGGCTTCTGCAATCTTTTCTCGATCTCTATTCGTCTCTAACTCAGTGGTAGAAGATGCCCCTCTATTTTTTCATGTAACCATGGGTCGAATTGAATAATGATATTTCCTTCTTGGTCCGCTACTTTGATGTCTCGGTCTTATTCAGAGTGGTCGATGCACCGATAGAAGAAGCATAAAATAGGAATTTTTCATATTCACACGAAATCCACGTTTTTGAGTTTTTTGAGGAAATGAATGTACCCATTAAAAGAGGGGAATAAATGTTAACAAGGAATATGATTCTTACATAGGGAACCCAAAGGATCAGATTTATCCCATTCTAAAATGGAACTGATACAGTTTCCAATCTTTTTGATGATTCATTCAGATCTCCCCCAAAAAGAGATTCCAATAAGGTGAACCCAAAATGGGGTTTGAGAAAAAGATATTTTTGAGATATCTCTATCCTAATATAGGTATTACATTAAGATAATGTGGTTATAAAAGGATCAGGGCCTTCCATATTGGATCTTCTTCTAGACTTCCTCATTATAGAATTAAAACACCGGGATCCTCGATCTGACATCACGAATGGAAACACCATCTTTCACACAACAAATATCTTGTAGAATATTCTTTAATGTGATAAGATTGAAGGGTCGGTTCATGGTATAATTTCCCACCATAATTAAAACCATAATTCGTAATAAGAAACTGTCTTCCTCATCTATCACGACAATAAGAGCCTTCTCCTTATTAGAGATGGATTAACACTCCCAAAGGTTAACCAGATCTTTCCTACTGCACCGAAACAACCAACCTTTTATGGTGAGGAGGGTCCCCCAGTGAGAAACCTAAAAAAAGAGACATCGACATAAATTATAACCAAAACAAAATAATAGGAGATGCAGACACATATTATATGACAAGGGTTTGCACCCTCAACTGTAAAAATGAATCCAAGAGACCCGATTCCAGCCAGACACGAAGATCACGTTAGGGAGACAAGAAGATCCATAAGAATATGGGGGGAATAGAATTATTAAATGATGATATAGGGGGGTTTCCAATGAGTCTGGAGAATATGAGACCACCATGGATTAGATCTGACACTACTACACATATTCTCTTTAATAGCATGAAAATTGGCTTCTAACAGGGATAAAAAGTCTTTCTTAATCACAATGATGATTAGGGGGGCTTTATCAGTGCTTTAAATAGCGTTGATAATGTCCTAGCTACCTACAATGTGATTTTAATATAATTTCACACTTTGAATCAAAAACCTTCAATTTCAAATGCAATATACAACCTACAATTTCAGACAATGTTATAATTTCTAATAATGCTATATACATTTAATTAACATCATGAATACAAAAATGTTCACTCATGGTATATACAAAAAAACTTCTATTTAAATTTCAAACAATGTTTTATATAATTACATTTACGATTATCCAATAAACATTCTAAAACATTAATATTTCAGCTTTTTACATCTATGACCCCCTCTTAAAAATGTCCTCCCATGGTATTAGTTGGATAACAAATCATCTCAACTGGAGTAAAAGGTTCATCCTATATAATGAAACAAATATTATATAAGTAATACTATAAAGAAATAAATTAAACATTAATATGAAATAATACATTAATAAAATGTTAATATTTAATAAAAATTAAACATTTATAGTTATACCAGTCACACTATGCGTCATATTAAGGTAGGGTTAATTCCTACATGTGACAAATGAGTTATGGATCATTTTCCAAAAATATAAAAACAATCCGAATTTTTTCTCTTGGTTTTGATTATTTCACTTGTTCTTTTACTAAAATTAATGTCAATTTTACATAATGAAACATTTGGAGTTATAACGATCACACCATGCATCAGTTTGATGTGAGACTGCTTTATAAACACCAAAAATGACTTATGAATTGTTGTCCCAAATTATAAAGACTATTGGAGTGTTTTTTCTTGGTTTTTAGTGAGTGACATGTTTTAAACTAAAATGTCAATTTTAAACTGATGACGAACACTTTAAGTTATACAGGTCACATCATGTGTTGGATTGAGGTGCAACTGACTCCTACAAATCAAAAATGAATCATTGATCATTTTGTTAAAGTATCAAAACAATACGAATGTTTTTCTCAGTTTTCAGTATGTCACTTGTTCTTTTTTACTTAAATTAATGTCAATTTTAAATAAAAAAATACACTTTGAGTTATATCAACCACACCATGTGTCGTATTGAGGTTTAGATGATTCCTATACATCAAGAATGACTAATAGATCATTTTTAAAAATATAAAAACAATATGAATGCATTTTCTAAGTTTTTGGTATGTAACTTGTTGTTTTTACAAAAATTAATGATAATTTGAAATAAAAAAGAGACACTTTGAGTTATAATGTTTACACTATGAATCATATTGAGGCGCGTCTGATTCCTAAAAATCACAAATGACTAATATATCATTTACCTAGAGTATCAAAATAATTTGAATGCATTTGTTTGGTTTTAAGTATGTCACTTGTTGTTTTTACTTAAATTAATTTCAATTTGAAATAATAGAGAAATTGTGAGTTTTACTAGCCACACCATGCATTGTATTGAGGTGAGGATGATTCTTGTATGTCAAAAATTTCTAATATATCATTGTCCTAAAATATCAAAACAATCTGAATGAGTTTGATCATTTTTCAATATGCTATTTGTGTTTTTTTACTAAAATGACATTTCAAACTAGAAACACACATTTTGAGTCATACCAGTCGCATAGTGCATTGGATTAAGGTGAATTTGACTACTACACATCACAAATAAGTAATGGATCATTATCCTAAAATATCAAAAAAAATCTGAATGTGTTTTCTTAGTTCTGAGTATGTCACTTGTTCTTTTACTAAAATTTATGTCAATCTTAAATAATGACACATTTGAAGTTATACTGGCCACACTGTGCATCTTATTGAGTTACAACTAATTCTTACATATCACAAATTACTGATGGATCATTTTCCAAGAGTATCAAAATAATCCAAATATGTTTTCTTGGTTTTCAGTATGCCATTTGTCTTTTTTTACAAAAAAGCCATTTCAAACTAGAAACACACATTATGATCATACCGGTTGCATCATGCAACAATTTAATGTGAAACTAATTCATACATGTCACAAATGAATTATTTAATGCTTTAATAAATTATCAAGACAATCAGAGCGCATTTTCATGGTTTTCAGTGAGTGACATGTTTTGAAATAAAATGTCAATTTTAAATTGATAACACACACTTTTAGACATACCGGTAACACCGTGCATCATATTGAGGTGTGGTTGATTTCTATAGGTTAAAAATGATGCATGGATAATTTTCCTAAAATATCAAAACAACCTGAATGTGTTTTCTTGGTTTTAAGTGTATCACTTGTTGTCTTATAATTTAATAAACATCAATTTTAAATAAAAATAGACACTTTTAGTGATATTGGCCACACTGTGCATTGTATTTAGGTGTGGATTATTCTTACACATAAAAAATGACATATATATCATTTTCCTAAAATATCAAAACAATTTGAATTTTTTTGCTCTGTTTTCAATATTTCACTGGTTGTTTTTACGGAAATTGATTTCATTTTTAAATGAAAAGAGATACTATGAGTTATAAAGACCACACCATGCATTGTATTGAGGTGATTATGATTCGTACACATCCAAAATGACTTATATATAATTTTAATAATGTATCAAAACAATCTGAATGTGTTTGAATGGTTTTTAGTATGTCAGTTTTGTTTTTTTAATAAAATGAAATTTCAAACTGGAAACACGTATTATGAGTTATGCCAATCACATCATGCATTGGTTTGACATGAAACTACTTAATACACATAAAAAATGACTGATGAATCATTGCGCTAAATAATCAAGACAATGAGAGCACGTTTTCTTAGTTTTTAGTGAGTGGAATGTTTTGAACTAAAATTATAATTTTAAATTAATAAAAAACACTTTTAGTCATACCGATCACACTATGCATCAGATTGAGGTTTTTTTATTCCTACAATTCAAAAACGACTCATGAATAATTTTTATAATGTATTGAAATAATCCGAATGTTTTTCCTTGATTTTCATTATGTCACTTGTGGTTTTTACTTAAATTAATATCAATTTTAAATAAAAAGAGATAATTTGAGTGATACTGGCCACACAGTGTGTCTTATTTAGGTGTGGCAGATTCCTACTCTGTAACACCCCGACCCTAGTTACCCAGAGTCGGTGCATTATTACATTACATTGTCATGATCACAAGAAAGATCAAATATCGAAAGACCGATTGGTTTAGTAGCCTTGGAAACACTAGATATATTCATAAGTCTTACATTACATCATAAAATGAAAAACTACTACAACAACATATTGTCTCCATAATCCACGCTCATATTCCCACATAATATCCCTGCAGGTCATTCATAATTTACTTCTTTACTTCCTGGAAAAAAAAATCATAGAAAAGGGGTGAGCTCAAATGCCCAGTAAGGATAACAATATAGCGGAAACTTTCATAATAAGCATAAACATTTAAGGCAATGCATTACTAAAACAAAAGCCTTTCAATATTGAACTTTTAACATAGTATGGCATAAATAAAATGAAATAATGCCATTTACTTATTCACATGGATATTCTACTAATCGAATAATCACATGCAAAATCAATAACCACTTTCATAATGATGGAATGCATAATGCCAGACTATCATAACCACATAGCCAAGGCCTCGTGCCAAGACTACAAATAAGATTTTGTCAAGGCCTTCTGCCAAGACACTAGTTTGTCTCATGAGACCTACCGATGCATCGAGGAGCTATAGCGGTCTCCACCCGTCACATATTAAGTCCAATGCATTCCCATATGAAAAGGTTTAAACATAACATAAACATTCGTATTAAAACTAGCATACGAAATGTCAATACTTTCACCATAAACCATGAATGGTATAAAAATAGAACATCCACAGTCAAAAAAATCACAAAACCTTCAATATAATATAGAAGTTTTGTATCATAACAAATCAACTTTAAATAAGCGTAAAATCCATCAAAGGATGTTGACATAGATGAAATCAAAATTCTTTTTAAAGAAATATCTCTTTTTATTTTGAAATCATTTAAGATCCATATAAAATAAAACATTTTCTTTGAAAATATTCTTATAATATTGTAATGGAAGCTTTGAAGATTTTATAATGGCGGAAAATAGCCGCACCCGCCGTATAAGTTAAAAAAAACATTCTTACCTTAATTCTGTCGAAAAGGTTAAAAAGGACCTTGTTTTGAAAATGACGGAAAGATTCCTTTATAAACCACTTATAAAAGTAAAAAAGGGTATAAATGACTTTAACTCATATTTTAGTAAATAGTAAAAATGTTTTGAAATACATTTTTAAGAAACATGGATGTGGATGATAAAGAGATCCCATTAGATTATTACGTATAAACAACCTCGGATAATGAAGAGATTGTGAAATAACCCTTACCAATTTGGTAACTTATGAAACATACAACCCATAAAAGAGGTATCATACAATGAATATGTAAATAAACATAAATTAGAGTGTATTACACAAAGAATATAATTATGGGCAGTACATACACCACACAAAAGGTGATGGTGGCAATATGGCATGAATCTCACGGGAATAAGGAGTGAGATGAAAACCCCTTACCTTGTACTTTTCCTTGGATGGGATAGGTTAACCTCTTGTATAATGGTGAAATAATTGTTATTAAATTATACAAGAATCATATACATTAATATGATATCATATATGATCTTTTAATATTGATTTGGTAATAATATCTTAGTATTATCGTTGTTTCAGGTGTTAACTTACTTGTTTTCTTTTATATGTTTTGTTATGTAAGACATGTTTGTAATGGATAGGTTGTATATTATTCATATCCAGAATGATATCAAGTCCTTAAACATCATTTTTAAATCATCAAATGATAATTATATTTGAATGGATACGATGGAGAATGAATCTCATCGCGTTCGTGGAGACGGTAGTCCGTACGTACGCACGAGCGAAAATATCATTCTTTTGATATTAAAATAATATATAAATGGATGGTATATCATATATAAAGAATCATTAACATGTTTTATTTATTATTTACATGAGTTACATATCATTATTATACCCATCCAAATAATAATATATTGAATAACAATTACACCACGACGTGGAGACGGTAAGCCGTACGTACGCACGTATGGTGACATGTTATTCAAAGGGTGGATAGAATACTGAATATGGTTGTACCATATTTATAATAACATCACAGTATATGTGAGGTACTGGAGTTATTATTTTAGAATGGTAAGAACAAATAAAGAAGAAGTGGAAGAAGAAGGAACTTGAAAAGGGGTGGTGAAAACATTACCTCTTCTTCGGGTTCTTCCTTTTGATTTGATCAAAAGGGCTCCTTAGGTTGGCTTTCTGATCAAACTAAGGCCTCTAGGTTGTATTGAGGGAAGTTGGGAGAGTATTTGGGCAGAGTTTGGCCGAACCAAAAGGCTTTTAAGGTGTGAAGAAATGAGAAGGAGGAGTGCCCTTTTATAAGAGGGGTGAGGGGCACCTTTGGAAAAGCTAGAAATATTAATTTATAATAAATTAATATTCAGTTTATAATGGATCCAAAGTTGATTATTCAAAGGTTAAGGTGGGGATAGGTCGAAAACCACTCAACCAATAGAATTTAGACAGGTTTGGGTACTTATATTAACCTTATCTTTAAGTATTAACTCTAAGTTAATTAGTTTCACTTTTACAATGTCTCTTTGTATTTTTATATAATATGGTTAATAAACTTACTATATACATCCAAGAGACCCCCAAGTGGTCCATTAATGATGAACCTATCATGATATAAGTCTCTTGGCCGAACCTTAGATTTTTAGGAATTTAATATCAATTAATAATATAATATTTGTTTTAAGAACTCTTTTATGTCAATTTTGACACTATTCAATAGTTGATTTTTGTGAAACTCATAACAGATTGATTACTTCGAACAAAGTCAATTAAATCAATCCGAATATATCATATTATCCTAGAAAATTAGTTTAATTCATTAAAAGTTTCATATTATATTTATTTGGGTATTTATAATATCAATTATTTTAATTTTTCACTATTATAGTAATTAATTCATCATCACTGTGTCATAAATAAATTAAATTATTTAATGTCTAAAAATTATAAATGAACTATCAATATGTAGGAAATCTTTTTATATTTCTAATGAATATTTATAATCTAAAATCCAACATATATAACCCTATGTAAAAATTGTTTTGCTAAAAGATATATGCTTGTGTCATTTTTGTATTCATTTTAACATAATTAAAATAAAGCATCTCTATCACCTACAAGTGGCACTATGGGGTCCCAAAATCGAACCAAATATGCCTATGGTCGAACATGTATCAACCAATAAGGCTAGGACACGTTTTAGGGTAATTTAGTATTATTATAATATTATTTTTTAACCCTTATTTACCGGATTTACCCTTAACCATGGTAAATAAAATATTTACCGCAGTAATTATTCAAAATGTCTGAAAATAAAAGTTACCTATTTACACAAATTTAACATCCTGATTCCAAATATGGAATCCATTTTTCTAAATTCAAAACACAGAAGTGGCAGAAATTAATTTTAAATTAATTCCCGCTGTCAAAACAAAAAGCGTGTTTTTAAGAGATAATAACTATCAAAAGATTGACACTTGTTTATGTTCGGTTTAATTGTAAAATTATGTCCAATGACCAAAATTATATTAAATGGTAAAAATATATTCTAAATATACTTTAAAACCACTCAAATTCATAATTTATCACTATTAATTATTTTGATTAAAAAAGTTGTTTTTAATTAAAATTTAGTAATTTTCACTATTCATCAAAATATGAAAGTTATCCGAAATGTACCGAAATTTCACCTTAGGCTAAATTCGATATTCTGAATCCAAAAATGAAGTCCATTTTAAAATATAAAATATATATAATTTCAAAAAGTAGGTATTACTATTCATAACGGCTTGTTTGATTGGTTATGGTGTGCTAGAACTCGGTGTTGCGTACAACACACGCTATCACATTATTCAAAGAGAAGCGTACCGTAGAAGCTTGGGGTGTTACATTCTCCCCTCCTTCAAATAATTTCCTCCTCGAAATTTCTAGAATACTTATCACATGAAAAGACTCGGGTGATTCTTCATCATAAGTTCCTCGGGTTCCCACGTTGCCTCTTCCATCTTATGGTTTCTCCACAAAACTTTTACCAGACGCGTCGTCCGGTTTCTCAGTACTTGTTCTCTCGTATCAAGAATCCTGCCGGGCTCTTCGCAATAAGACAGATCGGGTTCTAGTTCTAATTCCTCATAGGTGAGTACATGCGTTGGGTCAGGCATGTATTTTCTCAACAGAGATACGTGGAACACATTGTGAACTTTAGAGAGACTTGGCAGCATTGCCAATCGGTAAGCTACAACCACAATTCGTTCTAGAATTTCGAAGGGTCCGATGTACCAGGGACTCAATTTACCTTTCTTACCAAAACGTATGACTTCCTTCCATGGAGATACCTTCAGGAAAACATGATCACCGACTTGAAATTCCAAATCCTTCCTTCGATTATCGGCATAGCTCTTCTGCCTACTTTGAGCTGCTTTGATGTGATTTTGGATTACCTTCACCTTTTCCACCGTTTCCTCCACCAGTTCTGGGCCTACAAGTTTTCTTTCACCAACATCATCCCAACAGGTTGGTGTACGACATCTCTTTCCGTATAACGCTTCATATGGTGCCATCTGAATACTCGAATGGAAGCTATTGTTATAGGAAAATTCTACCAGAGGTAAATATTGATCCCACATACCCTGAAAGTCAAGTGAGAAAGATCTCAACATGTATTCTAAGGTTTGAATAGTTCATTCTGATTGTCCGTCTGTCTGAGGATGGTAAGCAGTGCTCAAATGAAGTTCAGTATCCAAGGATTTCTGAAGACTTTTCCAAAATCTTGAAGTAAAACGGGGATCACGATCAAAAACAATCGATAGGGGTACTCCATGAAGTCTCACAACTTCATTAATATATAGTCTTGCTAGACATTCTAGGGGTAGATCTTCTCTTATAGCAAGAAAATGTGCTGACTTGGTAAGACGATCAACAATAACCCATATTGCATCGTTCCTTCTAGGAGTCTTTGGTAGCCCCATGACAAAGTCCATCGTAATATTGTCCCATTTCCACTCCGGTATGGGAAGAGGTTGCATGACTCCTCCAGGCTGTTGCCTTCCAGCTTTCACTTGTTGAAAAACCATACATCTTGACAAAAAATCAGCAATCTCCCTCTTCATGTTGTCCCACCAAAAATGTTCCTTCAAATCTCTATACATTTTGGTGCTCCCAGGGTGTATAGAGAAATTGGAACTATGAGCATCATCCAGCAATTCCCTTTTTAGATCAGGTATATCGGGAACACAAATTCTCTTCCCAAATTTCAAAATTCCATCTTCATACACAAAGTCTCTCAGTCTCCCACATTCACAGCTTTAATCTTCTTTTGAAATTCTTCATCATTGGCCTGAGAACTCTTAATACTTTCTAGTAAAGATGGTTTGGCAACCATTTGAAAAAGAATTGATGTTTCGCCTTCCCTGGTTATTCCCATGTCCATCTTCACTAGATCCATGAAAATTGGATCCCTTTCAATTCTCATATTGTTCAAAACTCCATGGTCTTTTCTGCTCAAAGCATCTTCCATCTTGTTTGCTTTACCCGGGTGGTAGTGTATCGTACAATCATAATCCTTGTGTAATTCAAGCCATCTCCTTTGCCTCATGTTGAGTTCTTTTTTGTGAGAAAATATACTTCAAACTCTTGTGATCAGTATAAATCTCACATTTTTCACCATAGAGGTAGTGCCTCCATATCTTCAAAGCAAAGATCACAGCTGCTAACTCGAGATCATGAGTAGGATAGTTTTGTTCATGAATTTTCAACTGTCGTGATTCATAGGCAATAACTCTATCATTCTGCATAAGGACACAACCGAGTCCTTTCTTCGATGCATCACTATAAATAACGAACCCATCATTCCCCGATGGTAGAGTCAATATAGGAGCATTGACTAATATTCTCTTCAGTTCTTCGAAAAATTCTTCACACTCTTTTGTCCAAACAAATTTAACCCCTTTACGTGTGAGCTTCGTTAATGGGTTAGCCAATCGGGCAAAATTCTGGACGAAACGTCGATAATAACCTGCCAAACCAATAAAACTACGTACCTCAGTTATACTCGTACGTGCTGGCCATTCTTGGATTGCCTTGGTCTTAGAAGGATCAACATAGATTCCATCTTTAGAGACAATATGGCCAAGAAAATAAATCTCCTGAAGCCAGAATTCACACTTGCTAAACTTCCCATATAATTCATGTCTTCTCAGAGTCTTCAAGATAATGCGCAAGTGATTTTCATGATCTTCGTATCTTTTAGAGTATACCAAGATATCATCAATAAATACCACCAAAAATTCATCGAGATACTCCTTGAAAACTCTATTCATCAGATCCATGAATACAGAGGGTGCATTAGTCAATCCAAAAGGCATTACAGTAAACTCGTAATGCCCGTACCTGGTTCGAAATGCTGTCTTTGGAATGTCTTCCTTCTTTACACACAACTGATGGTATCCAGATCGAAGGTCAATCTTTGAAAAGTATTGAGCTCCATGCAGTTGGTCAAATAAATCATCAATACGAGGTAGGGGATACTTGTTCTTTATCGTTATAGCATTGATCTCCCTATAGTCGATACATAACCTCATAGATCCATCTTTCTTTTTAACAAAAAGAATAGGGGCTCCCCATGGGGAAAAACTAGGGCGAATAAATCCTTTATTACTCAACTCCTCTAGTTGTTTCTTTAGTTTGACTAACTCTACAGTGGTCATTCTATAAGGGGTCTTCGATATAGGCCTTGATCCAGGAATCAAATCAATGGAAAACTCAACTTCCCGTTCTGGAGGATGTCTAGGTAAATCTTCCGGAAATACATCTACAAATTCTTTCACAATAGGTACATCCTCTATTTGAACATTCCTTTCCTCACTGACAGTTATTTCATTCTCTTCCTCCCCAATAATTGAATTAAGTTGAGCTACTGGGGGTGGATCTAAATAAGAATTAGGTGGTGACGATTCTGCTCTAAAGATAAGGTGTTCTTTATCATTATCATCAAGAATCGTAACCTCTTTCTTCTTAAAATAAATCTTCGCATCATAGTCTGAAAGCCAGTCCATACCGAGGATTATATCAAACTCAATCATAGGTATGACGATGAGATCAGCAGATAAAGAACATTTATGTGCTCTAATGGGGACTGATTCGCAAAACTTTGTTGCAATGATACTTCCCTTAGGAGTTTTAACTGACAACTCCCTTGTTAAATCAAATTGGAAATATCTAATTTTCTTAGAAAACTGGGAAGATATGAAACAATGAGATGATCTAGAATCAAATAATGCATTTGCTAAACTTGAGGAAACCATTAAATTACCTGCCACCACGTCTTTCGGAGCTTCTACCTCAGCAGTTGTGATAGCATAAGCTTGGCCTTGATCCCTTGGCATTTTCTGAGGTAAGTTCCCTTGAGCTTAGGACATTCATTTGCATAATGCCCCATCTCCCTGCAATTATACCACTAAACGTTGGTGGTTTCCTTATTCCCTTTGCAATCACGAGCTTGGTGGCCTTTTTCACCACACTTGTAACAGACTCCCATTCCCTTCAAGCAAGTACCGGGGTGTTTCTTACCACATTTACCACAGGATGGATATTCAACCTTTCCTTTCTTCCCCTTATTTCCATTCCCAGATTGATCAGTAGGCCTCTTCTTCTCTTGCTTTGCTTTAAAGTCATAAGACTTAGAGAATTCCTTTTCGGTCTTGATAGCACATGAGACAATGTCTTCGTATGACGAGAAGGATTGTGAGACTAATGCTCGACGGAGAAATGGTTTTAACCCATCAAAGAAACGATCAATCTTACTTCTTTGGTTACGTATATAATCACCAGCGTACCTTGCTAACCTTGTAAAGTTAGCCTCATACTTTGTGACATTCTCATCCTCCTTCTGTCTCAGACTTAGAAATTGCCTTTCCATATCTGCTCGATGGTCGTGAGGAATATATTTTTCTAAAAACAGATCTTTGAACTCCCTCCATTCCATATTTGATACTTCATCATCTTCCTTCGTATTTTGAATCAATGACCACCATTGATCAGCATCTCCAGTGAGGCGGTAAACTGCCATGATAACTTTTTCCCTTTCACTGCTCCCCAAAGCCTGAAATATTTTCTCTAGGGAAAATATCCATTGCTCAGCTACTAAGGGATTTGTACTTCCATTGAACGTTGGTGGTTGTTGCCTCATGAATCGATCTAACATTGATCCTCCACGCTATGGATCAGGGTGCTCCATACGGGTAAGGTTATTATTCACAACCTGAGTAAGTTGTCCCAGTATGGTGATTAGCTGATCAGCACCAGTTGCATCACCAGCTCCACTATAATTATCTTGAGCAGGAGGGAAATCCCTACATGGAGTGTGTGCATTGATACAGTTTCCATTTCTTCCACTAGGCGCCATTTCTAAACAATGGCATAAACTAGATCAGTTTATGAATCAAAATACATAATCCCATACTTATAAAACACTTTACATAAATTGAACTATTTATGGATATAATCCATAATCATAAGAATGTTTTATTTGAGGAAGTATATACTCATAATCCCTTCAAAATGATTTGTAAAGAAAATGAGAGTTATCCTAAGCATATCCCCCGGGAGTGTCGTAACCAAGAGTGCAGTAAGGCCCGTTGTCGTGCACCAATTCCCATTCGAGTCTAGCTCAAAGCGGTGTTTTCGGGTTTTACCCCTAGGTACATCTGTGCCAGAGCTGCCTCTACCTGCTCGTATCCAGATAGGGATGTATTGCTCGGAAAACTCACAAAATCTCTACAATACCAAAATTCTAGGAAGTTCTTCTATACTAATCCTCAAAGTTCATCTTAGGTCTACGTGATCTAATCAGAGTTTATCTAAATCTAGCTTCCAAGGTTTGTAATAAACTTCCTCTGATACCAACTGTAACACCCCGACCCTAGTTACCCATAGTCGGTGCATTATTACATTACATTGGCATGATCACAAGAAAGATCAAATATCGAAAGACCGATTGGTTTAGTAGCCTTGGAAACACTAGATATATTCATAAGTCTTACATTACATCATAAAATGAAAAACTACTACAACAACATATTGTCTCCATAATCCACACTCATATCCCCACATAATATCCCTGCAGGTCATTCATAATTTACTTCTCCACTTCATGGGAAAAATAAATCATAGAAAAGGGGTGAGCTCAAATGCCCAGTAAGGATAACAATATAGCGGAAACTTTCATAATAAGCATAAACATTTAAGGCAATGCATTACTAAAACAAAAGCCTTTCAATCTTGAACTTTTAACATAGTATGGCATAAATAAAATGAAATAATTCCATTTACTTATTCACATGGATATTCTACTAATCGAATAATCACATGCAAAATCAATAACCACTTTCATAATGATGGAATGCATAATGCCAGACTATCATAACCACATAGCCAAGGCCTCGTGCCAAGACTACAAATAAGATTTTGTCAAGGCCTTGTGCCAAGACACTAGTTTGTCTCATGAGACCTACCGATGCATCGAGGAGCTATAGCGGGCTCCACCCGTCACATATTAAGTCCAATGCATTCCCATATGAAAAGGTTTAAACATAACATAAACATTCGTATTAAAACTAGCATACGAAATGTCAATACTTTCACCATAAACCATGAATGGTATAAAAATAGAACATCCACAGTCAAAAAAATCACAAAACCTTCAATATAATATAGAAGTTTTGTATCATAACAAATCAACTTTAAATAAGCGTAAAATCCATCAAAGGATGTTGACATAGATGAAATCAAAATTCTTTTTAAAGAAATATCTCTTTTTATTTTGAAATCATTTAAGATCCATATAAAATAAAACATTTTCTTTGAAAATATTCTTATAAACTTGTAAGGGAAGCTTTGAAGATTTTATAACGGCGGAAAATAGCCGCACCCGCAATATAAGTTAAAAAAAACATTCTTACCTTAATTCTGTCGAAAAGGTTAAAAAGGACCTTGTTTTGAAAATGACGGAAATATTCCTTTATAAACCACTTATAAAAGTCAAAAAGGGTATAAATGACTTTAACTCATATTTTAGTAAATAGTAAAAATGTTTTGAAATACATTTTTAAGAAACATGGATGTGGATGATAAAGAGATCCTAGTAGATTATTACGTATAAACAACCTCGGATAATGAAGAGATTGTGAAATAACCCTTACCAATTTGGTAACTTATGAAACATACAACCCATAAAATAGGTATCATACAATGAATATGTAAATACTCATAAATTAGAGTGTATTACACAAAGAATATAATTATGGGCAGTACATACACCACACAAAAGGTGATGGTGGCAATATGGCATGAATCTCACGGGAATAAGGAGTGAGATGAAAACCCCTTACCTTGTACTTTTCCTTGGATGGGGTAGGTTAACCTCCCGTATAATGGTGAAATAATTGTTATTAAATTATAAAAGAATCATATACATTAATATGATATCATATATGATCTTTTAATATTGATTTGGTAATAATATCTTAGTATTATCGTTGTTTCGGGTGTTAACTTACTTGTTTTCTTTTATATGTTTTGTTACGTAAGACATGTTTGTAATGGATAGGTTGTATATTATTCATATCCAGAATGATATCAAGTCCTTAAACATAATTTTTAAATCATAAAATGATAATTATACTTGAATGGATACGATGGAGAATGAATCTCATCGCGTTCGTGGAGACGGTAGTCCGTACGTACGCACGAGCGACAATATCATTCTTTTGATATTAAAATAATATATAAATGGATGGTATATCATATATACAGAATCATTAACATGTTTTATTTATTATTTACATGAGTTACATATCATTATTATACCCATCCAAATAATAATATATTGAATAACAATTACACCACGACGTGGAGACGGTAAGCCGTACGTACGCACGTATGGTGACATGTTATTCAAAGGGTGGATAGAATACTGAATATGGTTGTACCATATTTATAATAACATCACAGTATATGTGAGGTACTAGAGTTATTATTTTAGAATGGTAAGAACAAAGAAAGAAGAAGTGGAAGAAGAAGGAACTTGAAAAGGGGTGGTGAAAACATTACCTCTTCTTCGGGTTCTTCCTTTTGATTTGATCAAAAGGGCTCATTAGGTTGGCTTTCTGATCAAACTAAGGCCTCTAGGTTGTATTGAGGGAAGTTGGGAGAGTATTTGGGCAGAGTTTGGCCGAACCAAAAGGCTTTGAAGGTGTGAAGAAATGAGAAGGAGTTCCCTTTTATAAGAGGGGTGAGGGGCACCTTTGGAAAAGCTAGAAATATTAATTTATAATAAATTCATATTCGGTTTATAATGGCTCCAAAGTTGATTATTCAAAGGTTAAGGTGGGGATAGGTCGAAAACCACTCAACCAATAGAATTTAGACAGGTTTGGGTACTTATATTAACCTTATCTTTAAGTATTAACTCTAAGTTAATTAGTTTCACTTTTACAATGTATCTTTGTATTTTTATATAATATGGTTAATAAACTTACTATATACATCCAAGAGACCCCCAAGTGGTCCATTAATGATGAAACTATAATGATATAAGTCTCTTGGCCGAACCTTAGATTTTTAGGAATTTAATATCAATTAATAATATAATATTTATTTTAAGAACTCTTTTATGTCAATTTTGACACTATTCAATAGTTGATTTTTGTGAAACTCATAACAGATTGATTACTTCAAACAAAGTCAATTAAATCAATCCTAATATATCATATTATCCTAGAAAATTAGTTTAATTCATTAAAAGTTTCATATTATATTTATTTGGGTATTTATAATATCAATTATTTTAATTTTTCACTATTATAGTAATTAATTCATCATCACTGTGTCATAAATAAATTAAATTATTTAATGTCTAAAAATTATAAATGAACTATCAATATGTAGGAAATCTTTTTATATTTCTAATGAATATTTATAATCTAAAATCCAAAATATATAACCCTATGTAAAAATTGTTTTTCTAAAAGATATATGCTTGTGTCATTTTTGTATTCATTTTAACATAATTAAAATAAAGTGTCCCTATCACCTACAAGTGGCACCATGGGGTCCCAAAATCGAACCAAAGATGACTATGGTCGAACATGTATCAACCAATAAGTCTAGGACACGTTTTAGGGTAATTTAGTATTATTATAATATTATTTGTTAACCCTTATTTACCGGATTTACCCTTAACCATGGTAAATAAAATATTTACCGCAGTAATTATTCAAAATGTCTGAAAATAAAAGTTACCTATTTACACAATTTGAACATCCTAATTCCAAATATGGAATCCATTTTTCTAAATTCAAAACACAGAAGTGGCAGAAATTAATTTAAAATTAATTCCCGCTGTCAAAACAAAAAGCGTGTCTATCAAAAGATTGACACTTGTTTATGTTCGGTTTAATTGTAAAATTATGTCCAATGACCAAAATTATATTAAATGGTAAAAATATATTATAAATATACTTTAAAACCACTCAAATTCATAATTTATCACTATTAATTATTTTGATTAAAAAGTTGTTTTTAATTAAAATTTAGTAATTTTCTCTATTCATCAAAATATGAAAGTTATCCGAAATGTACCAAAATTTCACCTTAGGCTAAATTCGATATTCCGAATCCAAAAATGAAGTCCATTTTAAAATATAAAATATATATAATTTCAAAAAGTAGGTATTACTATTCATAATGGCTTGTTTGATTGGTTATGGTGTGTTAGAACTCGGTGTTGCGTACAACACACGCTATCACATTATTCAAAGAGAAGCGTACCGTAGAAGCTTGGGGTGTTACATACTCAACAAAAATGATGTATATACAATTTTCCTAACATATCAAAACAATAAGAATGTGTTTTTTTATTTTTAGTATATCACTTGTTGTTTTTACTAAAATTGATGTCAATTTGTTTTAAAAAAAGAGACACTCTAAGTTATACCGATCAAACCATGTTTCGTATTGAGGTGTTTCTAATTCCTACACATCAAAAACGACACATAGATCATTTTACTAAAGTATAAAAATATTTTGAATGTTTTTTTATCATTTTTAGTATGTCAGTGGTGTTGTTTTATCTAAAATGTCATTTAAAACTAGAAACCCACATTATGATTCATACTGATTGAATCATGCATCAGTTTGATGTGAGACTAATTCATACACATCACAAATGAATTAGTAATTTATATCCTAAATTATAAAGACAATCTGAGTTCATTTTCTTGGGTTTCTGTGAGTGAAAAGTTTTGAACTAAAATCTAAAGATTAAACTGATAACAGACACTTTTAGTCATACCGGTCACACCATTTTTGGGTGAGATGTGGTTGATTCATACAAATCACAAATGACAAATGTATCATTTTACTATAGTATTGAAACTATATGAATTCATTTTCTCATTTTTCACTATGTCACTTGTTCTTTTTACTAAAAGTAATGTTAATTTTAAATAAAAAGAGACACTTTGAGTGATACCAATCACTTGTTCTTTTTGCTAATTTATGAGTAGGTTAGTTTCTCGGATACCAATTATATCGACCCAGACATTTCATACATAGATATTCCATCTCATTAGATTAATCTTCCTTACATAACATAATGATACATTCTAGAATAGTTTAGGTCTAGGGATTTTGGAAACATAGAAACATAAAGAACTAGTTCATAAGAGTCACTCATTACGTTAATATTTACTAGAAACCTTCTTAGACATATCATTTATAAAACTATTATTAATAATATTAGGATATGAAACATAAGAAATGGTGATAATAGATTCTAAGTAAGTGTAAACAAGGGAGATATCAATGATCATGTAAGGAAATTAACTTAAAAATAGTAGATAAAATGTTGACAAAATTAATTAATTACATAAAAATAGACACTTCGAGTCATACCGAACACATCATGAATTAACATGCATTCATTTTCATTCTTTTTAAAAATGGAAACACTACATTTTTTGCATTTATCACTTTCTTTAAAGTTCCCTCAACTGTCTTAGAAGGAAAGTGATAAATGTCAACAATGCAGGTGTGATAAGGTTTTGAGGGAGAGTAAGTCTGTGGAAGACATTTTTTGTATGAGTAGTAAAACATTTAATTTAGGTAGAGAAAAAATAATATTATGAGAAAAGTAATATTATATTAAAAAAATTACTTTCTCATTGAATTATTATTTTCAACCTCAACGTATAATCTCTCATGAGCATGATTAGTTTCGAACAAACCGCCCCAACTCGAACAATGGAATCCACTTGTATAAGAAAAAAATTCTTATGTGAGTAATACTAAAAATAATTAAATTAAAAATAAATATGAAACAATCGAATACTTATTTGGAAGTCACATATTCATGATATTTTTTTTACATTATTCCATCAGGTATGCTTCCTATTTGTTTTTGAGAACATTTATATCATCTTGTGAATATGAGTTTTTCTAACAGTCATCATAGTACTGGAAAAATATAAATACCCAAATAATTAATAAATATTTTAAATTGAATAGTAATTATATTAGAAAATACCTCTTTAGGGATGCATGTTTCTTCATGGAATATGACCTATCTCATAAATTTACAAACATAATAACCACAATCTTTTACACCGGTTTGTTTTGGACACTACAGAAACATTGAGTAGAATAAGTAATTTATTTTGATATGTGTTTGGAGAGTGAAATATTATTATATATATCCTGATACTTATCCAGTAATATAACGTGTCTTTTTTCTCTTCCTTAGCCCCTGGATTCATTCCTTGTTTTTCATGATAATCATACACCTACCTATCATAATATAATCCTCATTAAAAGATAATATAAATTATATAACATGTTTTTTAATTCTAAAATGTTTGATGTGGTGTATTACTTATTTAAAAATACCATCATGTGTGGATGGTTTGTTGGTTATACTTGCATTGAATCCATGAAATAAATCTTTGGAGTGAATCCAACGCTACATAAAAGCACAAAAAAGAATAATTAATGAAAGGAATGAAAATATATTTGATATGATTAAATTTTAAAGTTTTACCCCTACATCATTGGTATTAAATAGAGTCTATGACCCAAAATTTTTCTTTCAAAATATTTGATCATACCTTCCACCATTTCAGAATTTTATGGGTTTTATTTTTGTTTGTTCTGTAGAGGAGACGTGAGGACTAATGAGTCCAAATTTTCTTTCATGGAAAAATCCATTCAATTTTCCTTCATATATACATTTCCTAAAAATAAGAAATTTATTTAGTCATAATTAAAATAGTATATCAACTTTTGGAAAATCAAATCAAGAAAGCATACCTTATGTATACATTTACAACTAATCCACCTAACCAATAATAGTAGAGTATTTACTTACACTCACAACACTGATGATGTATTGATATTTCTCTCCATACATATTTTATTCAAAATAAATTATGTGATTACCACTAGTTTTTAACTTTTTACCCACATGAACCTTCAATGAAAGTTAATGAGGATATAAAATGGTAGGGTAATGGTGCTTTCAATTTCCCTCTTCGATCAGTTGGTTGATCCATTAGATGGTTTTGAGGTGGTATTTCATTTCATCCCCTTTTCTTTGTCTGTTTGTATTAACATTCATCGGTTCATACCCTTTTTATTAATTTTTAAAGGTTTATCTTGAAAATTAAATTGGAAATGAATACCTCCTTGTCGACGTGTTTTTTTAAAAGATATGATGGTCATACGATGACTGTTTCAATAACTTTTTTGACCATATAAATATCTTCTTCATCAATTGGAATAGGTAGATTTTTGCTCGGATCATAGTCTATGCTAATTGACACTTACACATGACATGTTGGAAGTGGTTTGTTGTGTAGCATGTCATTTTGAATATTGAACATTGCATCCCTTGCTACAAGGCGATGGGTGGGTGTTGCGAGATATAAATCAAAGTCATTATCACCCTAAAGAATATCAGTACAAGAAAGGAAACAGTGTCTGTATGATTGAAATTATATAGAAAAATTTATTATAACATTTATTACCTTGGATAAGACATCTCTTTGAGGGGAATGGCTAGCCCCATAGCTGGTGGGGGGGGGGGATCTCCAGAAGATTGTTGTTCTTGAGTTGCTTCTTCTATTTTCCTCCCCCATTAAAGTTTCCATCATCTCTCTCTGCTATTGGAATTATTATTCAAGGGTAGATATTATTTCTCTCATATATTTTATTAATTCAATTTGATCCTCCTATTATTTTTCTCAAAATATGTTTGGGGTGTCACCCCAAAACCCACACTTCTGATGCGGCTATAATGTTTGGGCTGCTTCAGGGCCACCGATAGTATGTGTTCATCGGGTACAGGTGTTGCTGAATTATCTGACTATGTCAGATATAAAATATATGAAAATATGTTATCATTGTTATGTTATAGTGATTTAATGAAAAAAAAATATTATGTAATACTTACACATGTTTCCCACACTTTTTGTGTGATTTCGTCAATTAGTATCCCATTTTTTCTTACACATTCATCCTTCCATAGCACATGGAATGGGATGGAAGTGACTTTTCATTTGGTGTCCTCAATTTTTATATAAATATAGGAACATAATTATGGTGTTTTTTACTATCACATAACAGTATTACAATAGATCTAATATACGTACCAATTTTTTTTCAAGTGAAGCATACCCCATCCTTGCATCACGGTAGGGGTACACTAGTTTTTCTGCTTGTTCCTTATTTCCAGCACTCAGTTTCTATTTCATAAATTAAAAATTTCAATCAATGTGATGATAACACGTATCATAAAACAATGTATTACTTTCCATAATGTGCCTAAAAAGGTATATCTGCATGATGCCTAGTAAATGCATCCCATGATACTTGGGTTATCTGGTGTACATAGATTATCAGTGGGTGCAGGTTTATTTTCCCTTCATAATCTTTAAGATGATATCTTGTTAGGAAAGGATTTGGGAAGTTTCTATTAAGTTTCCTTAATTGTATGGGCCCATAAGCAACCACATGACTATCATGGACTAAAAGTGTTCAAATCATGACTCCTGATACATCCCAATAAAATCCATACTCATTACCCAACTCATTTATGGTTAATATTGGTGTTTTCATCAATCTTCCATTAATATCTTAGAAGGGTATATCAAGAAAATCTAAGAAAAGGAACCATAACACATTTATGGGTTGGGGTTGGTTGAATAGTGGATGAAAGTATATTACTAGATGAGGTAATTAGTTTGGATGATAACTAATATTTTTTATTATCCATGACTATAATGATATCTATAATATACTCCTCCAACATGGACTTAAATGTTGATGATTATGGGTGAATGTATGATGAGATGTGGGTGAAAGTATAATGAACCAATGTCAAAATAGATGAATTAGTTCACTAATACCCCAAGAGTGTACATCGCTTCACTAGGGTTGGTTCCTATTGCTTAGTGTAATGGTTTAATATATGGGGAACAATTTTCCCACTTTGAGTAAATTGATAAGCTATAATCGAAATATCCTAAGAATTGACATGAAACATTCATATGCCATAAATTATCAATAAAAATAAACAATACATTCCTCTATAATTGAATAAAAATATAAAAGAAACACCAACATCACTAAATGAATGTAGTCAGAAAAAATAAACTAGGTCCACATGTAAGCAGACGATGAAAACATGTAAAAATACATTGTAAAAACATAACTAAAAATGGATCACTTAAATTATACGACATGATATCTAGCTAAACATGGCCTCCATTCTCCAAATCACCTAACAAAAAAACCAATTCCTAAGCCACTAAATGTTAATTGGGCCACACAAATCTAATAGCTAACCATATACTTGTTGAACAAAAAATGTACTTAGAGCATTGCAATAATACTCACAGTGGTAGCACCTAAGGATCTGGGTTCAGGATGGAGGTGGGTTCGCATAGGTGGAGGGCTTTGCAATAGAGGTGAAGTTTGACAACAGATGTGGCGTACAGAGAGGAGAGATTCGCGGTGGCTAAGAAGGGCTTCGCGGTGATGGAGGAGGGTTTCACGATGATGAAGGAGGAGGTAACAGAGGAGGAGGAGGAGGAGGATCCATTGGTAGGGTTTGGCATCCATGAGAGCTTGAGTCATGCGACAGGAGGAGACTATTAGTGTTTATTTATAAAACCGAGTAAACCTTTTATCAGCACAACCTAAAAATCACTAATAAAGGTATGTTTTATCAGTGCTAAAATAGAAACTACTAATAAAACATTACTTTACTAGTGCTTTTTTAGTACTGATAAATGACATATTTATCAGTGCTTTTTTAGCATTGATAAAGGTCAATCTTTATCAGCACTGATAAAACTATAATGATAATAAATTATCTATATATTTATATATAATTACAAATAAATATTTATTTTTAATAATAACTATAAATAAAAAAATATTTATTTATATTTACATATTTAATAAATATATATTTATTTTTAATTATAAATTTATAATAAATATATTTATTATAGTTATAATTATATATAATAAATATCTTTATTATAATTTTTTAATTATTTAAATATATCTATATTTATTTAGTTTTTTATTTGTATATATCTATTATAATTTTTTAATTATATAATAATTATAAAATTATATATATTTATTATAAATATATATTTGTTATAAATATATATTGATTACATATATATATATTAATGATACTCATAAATAAAAATAAATTTTTATACATTTTTAAATACTTATGAAATTAAAATAAATATATTAATTATATATAGTCATATATATATATATATATTTAACTACTTATTAAATTAAAATAAATATATTAATTAAATATATATTTTATATTTTCATAATTATTTAAATGAATTTATATTTATATTTAAATAATTATGAAATTATAATAAATATATTTATAAATATAATTATAAATAAATAAATAAATATTTATTCATTTATATTTACGACAATAAATAAATAAATATATATATATAATTCTAATTATGAATATTATAAATATATTTATAATAATTTCATAATTATTTAAATATAAATATATATTTATTTAAATAATTATTAAATTATAATAAATATATATATTTAATATATTTATTTTAATTTCATAAGTATTTATATATATATATATATTTATATTTATGATTATATATAATTAATATGTTTATTTTTATTTCAGAAGTATTTAAATTAATATATATATATATATATCAAGAAAATCTAGGACTAGAGCATACTCGGTCCTAAAATTTATTATCAAAAATTAAAGTGCAAGAAAAAAAGGGTATAAAAACAAGAAAAACACCCAAAAACACAAATCACATCCTATGATATCGCCTTGAAACCATATTTTGAGGATATCTACCCATGCCCTTTGGGTACCTACCTCTCCGCCATGTCTTTTATGGGGGATCAGTGTCCTCATTAGATGACGACTCAGGGGATTCCTCCAAAATTCTGAATTTCTAAGGCAAATATCGATAATTCATCTCTGAGTCCACGCAGAATCCATCCTCAAAGATAATAGAAAACAGTTTCTGAACAACTAAATAGTTACCACAACCAAACACATCTGGTTCCATTATAGAAAATATCACCTCCAACTATAGAAAAAACCAATCATACGCTTATTAAAAACTTCAATTTGCCTTTCCCCTTTATGATCTCTTGGAAAGGTGACATTAATATTCTTATTTCTTGCATGAAGACATTCCCCATTGGAGGCCTTACCAAACTGTACTTATGAATTCTTCATGAAATTAGAGAAATTGGAAGGGTAACTCCAATCCATAGGCTTGCGAGCATCTACAACCGTAGCATCTTGAGCCTACACGAACTCAAAATTTTTGGATTTTCGAGGGAGAACCATTTGGAAACCCTCTGCATCCATTATAACATTATTGGATGTGTTACAAACCACGTGCATAGAGTCATACATACCTAAAGGACTGACTTGATTCTTCTACTGCGGAGAGGTAGCCACCAATGTGTGTTTCCCTTTTCTATTGGCAGTGATTACATATATCTCCATAGATATCTTCTCATCTACCTCCCTTTGAATTAGAACCTGAAAATATTGCAAACCATCATCAGAAGAACATCCAACCCACCCTTCTGCTGGTATTTTATCCTAGGACTGTTTGGGTGAGGAAATACCCCCATGAGGTGAAGCATTCAATTTTCCATTCGCAGCATCAATAGAAGGCAGCCTGCAAATAGGGGAGCCCAAGGCATCACCAATAAGATATTGCACAGAGGTATTCAGATCAATGATAGGTTGTGCAACAACCGTAGTGGTACTCACAGGCTAGTCCGCATACTGAGTGCCCCCAACCAGCCCATGTCCAGGAACCTCTCCACGCACAGATAAATATTTTAATATAATTATAAATATAATTATATGTATTTATATGTATATTAATATATAAATATATATATTTGTAAAATTATATTAAATTTATTTATTGTAACTTTATAAAAAGTGTTTATATAATATTAAATATATTAAATATATTTATCATTTATAAAATTATAATAAATATTTGTCTTTAATGAATATATATATATATGTCTATATATATATGCATAAAAGAAATATATTTATTTAAAATTATAATTATAAATAAATAAATATATTTAGAAATATAATTATAATTATAAATAAATATTTTTAAAAGGTATTTATATATGATTATAGTTATAATAAATATATTTATCACTAATAAAATTATTTTAATTTTATAATTATTTAAATATATATATATATATATTTAGTTATATATAATTATAATTAGAAATATATTTTAAAAAGTAATTATATATAACTAAATATTTAACATTATAATTATAATAAATATATTTATTATTTAAATATATTTATTGTGATTTTAAGTATTTATGAGAACATAATAGCTTCATGGGAACATGAATGAATCATATAAACTGAGTAAAGTATAGATCTCATAAAAAATGAGTCATCATATATATAGACAACATGAATTTTAATGAGGGTGTAATGTATAAATAATCATTCCTGATGATAATACATAAAATATGAACATCAATTATATTCAAGCATCAATTGACCAAATTCATTGGAAACATATATTTATTTATAATTATAATTTTAAATATACATATTTAAAAAGTATTTATATATAATTATAAATATATATATTTAAAAATATTTATATGTAATTATAAATATATAATTATAAATATACAATTACAAATATATAATTATAAATATATAAATATATAAATAAAATAAATAAAATAAATATATTTATTACTTAATGAAATTTATTATATATATATTTGAATTATTAAAAAATATATATTAATTAAAACATGCGTTTTTATTCAATGTATAGAAATAAACATTATTTTTAAATATAAATATAATAATTTTATATAAATTGATTTTCTTTATTAAAACTTTTATCAGCGCTGAAAATAGCGCTGATAAATCTTCTTTTTATCAGCACTAGAAGAAGCGTTGATAAAGGTTACACCTTTATTAGTTCTTTTTTTAGTGCTAATAAAGGGAATATTTATCATCGATTTTCTCTAGCATTGATAAAGGTCCCACTTTTATCAGTGCTTTCCGCTTAGCGCTGATAAAAGCCGACGCATCCCTTTCCTGGATATGTGGTAATACGAACAACCTAGGAGAACCTAGTAAACACAAACACTAGGAAAACCTATAAGAGAGCTCTCGCTGTGGGAGAGACATTGAATATATATATATATATATATATATATATATATATATTCACATATATATTATATATTTTTGCTCCGCTATCCCCAGCCATTGGCATATTCACATATATATTATATATTTTTGCTCCGCTATCCCCAGCCATTGGCGCACGTGCTCGCCCGTGTGCATCCCTGCGACCTCACACTAGCAATGTATTAGTGCTTGTTGAGATTCATCACATTTATTGATGAGAGAGTAAAATTCTTAATGGAGGGATTCATCAGATTTATTGATGAGAGATGAAAATTATTAATGGGGAGATTTATATCACCATTAATTGAAGATTTTCTCCCAACATTAATGGATATTTAATTTTAAATATTAATGGATGGAATAATGGATGTTGACTGCATTAATTGATTATTATGGACTTGGTGTCTATATAATGAGGATGCAGAAACATATTTTAGAGAAAAGGGTGTGCCAGCAAGATGTAGCCGGCAAGGGAGACCCGGGAAGGGGTTTCCGCGTTTGTGGTGGCCCATGTGGCACGACGATGATGACGCGTCGGCATTTGATAGATGCGATGTAGCAACAACACAATTGATGATCAGGGCCACGTATCGAAAGTCTGCCTGATAGCGGTGATCAGGTGGCGTGTCCCGATTGGAGATCGGCGGTACATCATGATGGCGAGATCTTTCGGGTGTCGCAAGCTGATGCGAGGCTGACGCATGTTCGGGTGAAGATCTTCGAGGTAGTGACATTTCGTCGACAGAAGGGTGGCATTTTGTCACAGATTGATCTTCCGATACATGGCGTCAGCGGGATGTTTATCAGAGAGATGGAAGAGGCGTATCAGGGTGTGGTTCTCACACAGGTTTTCTACGCTCTCTCATTTGTAATTCAAGTTCGGGCGTTGCTTGGATTATTGTATTCTCTGATTCATAGTGGATATTTTGGGAATTTCCCCATGGTTTTTAATCCTCCACATGGGAGGGGTTTTCCACATTAAAAAAATCCGATGTGTTGATTTATTTATTCTGCTTATATCGCTTCCATATTTCGACGGGTATCTCACGACATTTTTTGGCAAGCAATTTTCGGCCCGAATTCGGGATTCTCCCCCAACAAGTGGTATCAGAGGAGGTTGGTTTGTGCTTGCAATTTAACGTGAGGATTTTGGAAGCTTTTAAGAGGATCGCAGATGCATGCATGGAGCAGAATAAAGTTTGAAAATTAAAGCAGGCTAAGAGAGGTGATGCACATGTCAGCTCAGGGGATGTTGAGCATGGGGGAGCAAGTTTTTCCTGCAGGTGCTCCAGATTATGTGGTAATCACTATTATGGGGGAGCCCGATGTTTCTGGTTCTTGTCTTGTTCAGCAGGATGAGCAGGATGGTGCAAATACAGATGTGACGAAAATTTCGGCGTTTGATTTTCTTTTTGCACGGGGAGCTGATATTTTTTCAGAAGTGCAAAAGGACGTCATCATATTTTTCTGCAGTTGATGATGGTTGGTGTGATACCGACATAATTTCTTTCCAGCTGAGTTTTTTGGATGGTTCCATTCATTAATGTGATGAAGGGGGAGATTGTTGAGATTCATCACATTTATTGATGAGAGAGTAAAACTCTTAATAGAGGGATTCATCAGATTTATTGATGAGAGATGAAAATTATTAATGGGGAGATTTATATCACCATTAATTGAAGATTTTCTCCCAACATTAATGGATATTTAATTTTTAATATTAATGGATGGAATAATGGATGTTGACTGCATTAATTGATTATTATGGACTTGGTGTCTATATAAGGAGGATGCAGAAACATATTTTAGAGAAAAGGGTGTGCCAGCAAGATGTAGCCGGCAAGGGAGACCCGGGAAGGGGTTGCCGCGTTTGCGGTGGCCCGTGTGGCATGACGATGATGACGCGTCGGCGTTTGACAGGTGCGATGTAGCAACAACACAATTGATGATCGAGGCCACGTATCGAAAGTCTGCCTGATAGCGGTGATCAGGTGGCGTGTCCCGATTGGAGATCGGCGGTACATCATGATGGCGAGATCTTTCGGGTGTCGCAAGCTGATGTGAGGCTGACGCATGTTCGGCTGAAGATCTCCGAGGTAGTGATGTTTCGTCGACAGAAGGGTGTCATTTTGTCACAGATTGATCTTCCGATACATGGCGTCAGCGGGATGTTTATCAGAGAGATGGAAGAGGCGTATCAGGGTGTGGTTTTCACACAGGTTTTCTACGCTCTCTCATTTGTAATTCAAGTTCGGGCGTTTCTTGGATTATTGTATTCTCTGATTCATAGTGGATATTTTGGGAATTGCCTCGTGGTTTTTAATCCTCTGCATGGGAGGGATTTTCCACGTTAAAAAAATCCTGCGTGTTGATTTATTTATTCTGCTTATATCGCTTCCATATTTTGACGGGTATCTCACGACATGTTTTGGAAAGCAATTTTCGGCCCGGATTCAGGATTCTCCCCAACAGTGCTCACCCTGTGAATCCCCCTACCCTCACACTCACATGTGCTCGCAAAACATATATTTCCATACAACCAATTGCTGAAATAAAAAAAAATGATATTTTAGAACTTCATAATATTAGAACTTAGGACAGTGCTGACAAAGACATTGTTATATATTTATGTATATAGTAGTATACAGAAATATATTAATTTAGATAATAATATACATTTAATATATTGATATAAATATATATATATATATAACTTAATATATTTAGATATATATAAACTAATATATATATATATATAATTATATATTTATATCTGTATACATGTGTGTGTACATATATGCATAAAATTAGTTATATGAAACTAGAAGCAGAATCTCCTACTAGATTACAAGCTAAGAAGGGCCCCTCTCCTTTGGTTTTGGGAAAGTGGTTTGATACCCTAATTTTTATATGTGATATTTGAATTTTTTATCAATAAATTTCATTAATTTATAAATGTTGGTGCCCATAATTTCATAATTTTTATTCATTTGTGGGTATTTAATAATATGAAATCACATAAAAAGAAAAAAATAGATATGTTCGAGTATATTTATACTCAAATGATTTGTGGTTGTAGGTGCGTAAAAATAAGCTAACCCCCAAGGGGCTTGACTATGGAGAGTATCAGAACACAAATTCTCTTGAGTGGAAGTATTTTAAGTATAATCCACACATGGTGCATGCAGTAGTTATGCAATTAGGGTATTACTACATCCAAGAGGCCATCTATTATAAAAGAGTTCCTTACCCATGTGGGATAATCTTTCTTTGATGTACTTTGCACTTATCAATCACATCTTTGTTTTGATCCTCCATGTGTTGTCTCTCTCAAACACATGCTCATCGTTGGGTTGTGCCATCATTGATCATTATATGCCGTAAATCATAATGGACGTTGGATAGGAGTTCCATGCAGTGCTGCCCATTAGGTGATGTTTTGAGTCTTCTTTGAGGTTGGATATCCGACAGTAGGGGAAAAATTGGTGGGTTGGGGTTTTTAAATTTTTATATATTTCTAAGGGTGTAAGGTAAATTTAATTTGGGATATGGGTTTCCAAAATGCCACAACAGGTGGTATTTTGGGATTTTCTCCCAAAATGCCGCACCCTTTGGCATTGTGGGACTACCCATCCAATCCCTCCTTTAATATTTTAGATATCATTATGTATAAACAAATATATATATATATATATATATATATATAGAAATAATAATAATATATATATATATATATATAATTAAATATTTATAATCAAATATTTTTGACGCTCTTTTTTGTCACAGAGTCTAAACGAATGAAAAGGGAAATGCCTTAGCATAAAGTGATTCATCCTTTGACAAAAACATCAAAAATTAACAAAGTCCTGAACAAGGCTTAAAATTCACTTGGGTCATGCAAGTTCCCTCATGGTCGCACAAGTACCCTTGCACGCCACCTAATGGTTGTGCAGGTGACTTGCACACCCTCTTTGAAAATTCTGCCAGGCTCTCTCCAACCTATAAATACCCCTGTGCCCCCCCCCATTTGGGAGGATGAAAAATTCCAGAACCTCAGATTTGAGCTCCCGACGCCCTAGTATCTTCTCAAAGCTTCCGAACACTTCTAAGGTAATTTCTTACCTAGAAAGAAATCTCTAAAGAGGGAGAGGAAGGCCTAAGTGTTGAAACTCATCAACAATTGCACGCCTAAGTGGCCAGCCCTTAAGGGAAATGGCCACACTTGAACACCACCTTGCTCCTTCACCATAACTTGCGTGCCTCTTTTCTGAAAGTCTCTAGGGGTAGTGTTAAAGGCTTGAGCCAAGCCTCACACAAGTTCTACCCTAAGGATTGGCTGGCTCGCAAGTACCCATGTGTCACGCAAGTATACTTGCACGACCAGGACTTGCGCGCCCACATAGTAATTGCACGCCCCTCTCTTTTTGGGTGCCCTTCCTGCCCATTTCACCCCTCTTACACCTATCCACCTCTCCTCTTCAAGATTAAGCCTTCAGAACTCTCTCCAAATCCATTTATGGCATGATTTCCTTGTTGGATTCCTTATCTAAAAGGAATTATATAGAACATCTCTCAAAACCTAGGGATTTACACATCTTTACATCACTAAAGTTAGAGAGTTCATTCATTCAACCTCATCCTTTAAGAGGATAGAATCCTTAACCTGGGCCTCCTTTTCAGAAGAAATCCCCAGTCCAACTTTTCATTAACGTGAGCCTCCTTTTCAGGAGTAAGACCCAGTCATAATTCCCTAATCTAGGCATCCTCTTTAGGAGTAAGCCCCAGTCTCCAAGTCCCCAAATTTGGGCATCCTACTTTGGAGTAAGCCCCAACCTTAATTCCCTTAACCTGGGTTTCTTTTTCAAGAGTAATCCCCAGTCTCAAATATGGGCATCCTCCTCAGGAGTAAGCCCCAAGTCCCTTAATTTTCAAATCCCTTTAACCTGGTCCTCCTCCTTAGGAATAAGCCCCAGTCTTAATTTCTCTTAACTAGTCTTAATATAATTTTTGATCTGGGCTTCCTTCTCAGGAGTAAAACCCAATCATAAGTCCCCTCCTAATTCGGGCACCTTCCTCAGGAGTAAGCCCTAAGTTAGAGTATCCAAATCTACATAAAGTACAAATACCTTTATGGATCTTATTCCTGGATTTCTTCCTTGAAGTAAATATTAATCTTTATCTATTTGGGCAGTCATACATATATAATCCCCACATCATTTAATATGATTGCATCTTTCATGGAACAATTGTCTGGTTTTACCAATACCTCTTGTTTCTCACACCGAGCATGACTCACATGAGCTTAGAGTGTAAAAGTAATTATGACATCTTTCTTTGAGCCATCAATCATACATAAACATCATACTCCCTTACTTGAACTATGTGGATTCTGATTCCTTTTCTAAACAGAGGATATGTAGGTAGCCCATCTGCAGGTACGATCCCATCTCTGAAATAATCCATGTCCTTCTGAATGACAATAAACTTCAAGTGCCCCACTGAGTGGCTTTAAAACCGGTATGGTCATCATAATGACCAAGAGACTTTTATGTATTTAAGGGTCCCATTGACTAATAATCTCTAAAAAATTCATATGACTCTCCATTAATGAAGAACCTCGAATACATATAAAAGATTCTCTAAATTTTCTACATATTTAATCATTGATTGTCAGATCTAAAGAAAAGATCATTTTATACTTGGTAATATAATAAGGATTCATGAACATAACTTAAATCTATAAAGAGAGTCCTAGAGTAGGCAATAATTCCCCTAAAAAAGGTGTAATGAGTCTGACCTCCCATCCTCTCGACCAATGAAAAATCCTAAGTCTCAACATTTCACAACTAATGAGCACCTACCTTTGGAAAGTAGGTCCAAATGGATATGGAATCATTGGATGTTTTCGGTTCTATGAAAAAACCCGTTAGAAACCACTTGGAGTGTTTGAATCTTAAATCAATGAGATCATCCCCAATTCCAGAGGAAACAAAAAATGGTGAACCCGATGTGAATCTTTAACCAAGTTAAAATGATGTTTTACTTATTTGTTAGGCCTCTATTTAAAACTCAATGAGAGAGCCAAAAAAACAATAAATAACATATGTGCTTATCCAAAAGATGTAGTGGCCGGAATTATCTTGATTACGTCTGTTATATAAAACATGCACTCTTTTCCAAGATATTCTGCATTACAAGAATGGATTTTCTTAAGTCCACATTTGTGAATACCTCTTCTGTGAAAACCTCTGTTGTGAATGCCACTGCTGCTACTCCTGCTGGATCGTCGTCCGCTCTGAGGACGACATCACCTACTCAGCTTCTTCAATGTTGGGTATCAAATGCTCTGGTTAAGAAGTATCGTCAAAAAGGTACTATTCCGACTCTGGAGGCTGGCCGACAATCCCTCCAAGTGAACAATTCACCCTGGTCATCCGGACAACGACGACCAGCGATCAAGAAGCAGGTGGTTCCAACCACCGTTTTCAACCGTTTCAGGTCGTTATCAACAGAACGCAATCACTAGTCCCTCCCATATTCTAGGGAGGTGAATGAGCCGGCCCCTCAGGGCCTTAATTCAAAGAGACATGAGTCCTTCCTGAGGTATCCCATCAACAATCGCCGCCAGACTCGTGTGGCAGTGCACCCTCAACATGATGAGGGCATTGTCTCCAGGCGTTTGACTTAGGTTCCTCGAACCCGAGCAGGCAAGATGAATCGCCAGAGGATAAATACGATCAACAGTGAGCAGGTTATCATCTCTGCCATCTCCGGATAAGTCCACCAACCTAACTTGGTGGCAAGCAACAAGCGGGCACACACACCCATCTGTTTTAATTCCGATGTCCAGCAGACTCGTCTGGCAGCATCCCACCAATCCCTCCAGGCAATTTCGGTGGAGTACTATAGACAGGAACATACATCTGTTTATAAATCATCAGCTAGTCAGTAGGCTCTTCTTACTACATATGATGGAGCTCGTCAACCATGTTTGGCGAAGTGAAATCAGCAGGCACATACACATGCTAGTATTGGTCAAGCCTATCAACAGTCTCATTTGGTATCACTCGGAGAAGTCAGTCGGAAAGCTCCGGTGACAAACAGGAGGAAGAATCAACTGTCTGCCCCCACACTTGAGTATTTTTAGTATTCACTGACAGAAAAAGGAGGACTGGAGTAGGAACACACACCTACTCCAATCACGGAATGGACGTATATCCCCGTTCCGGCAGGTGAAGTCACCAAGAATATTCTATTAATGGTGAAAGAGAAGAAGCAAATCCCTACTCATATTCTAGATGGCAGTCAGTATATTATAACAACTTCAATAGCATCTCAGGGAAAGACACATAAATCTATCCCTACCAGTGGAGTGACACATCAACAGTTCACTCCGGAACAGACACACACATCTGTTCCAGTCCAAGAGGGTTGTGGGGCGTACTCCCCCATATCATATGGACAACCAAGTCAGGCACATACACCTGGTTTGAGTAGAGATAATTAGCCTAACCTGATCATTTCTCATGAGCAGGAACATACACCTGCCAAATTGAGTAAGAAGGTGTCTAAAAAGAAGACCTACCCAGCACATTCATGAAATCAAGGGCCAATCTGTAACAAGGCCTTACTCGATGCTGGAGTTCTTGAAGCCCTCAGAAAATTATCTATTGGAACTCAAGATTCTACACCCTCAGTTCCCAATAGTGGGAACATTAATTCCGAAGGTTTGCATCAGATAATTCCTCATGAAGGCTTGCTTCATGATGATTTGGTCGATCTTGAAGTTTCATCTTCAGATGAGAGACACAAGAACCCTTTATGTGTCCAGAAGATCAAGGAGAAAGAGATTTCATCTTTTATTGTAACCCATCATGGTGGTCCTCCCCATGATGATGAATTTAGATGCGAAAGCCCTCTCCATAGTAGTAATTCACGTTGTCTGGAAAATTCTTCAGAAGACAATGCAGTGAAGAGAAATCCCTCTTATCTTAAGGCACTTGTAAAAGTAAATCCAGTCATGTCTAATGCTTTACCATCAACAAGTGAAATACGTTCTCAATCAAAAGATAGCCTGGGGTGTAGGTCATTCTATGAACCACCCCTGGGTCATTCATCTTCTAATTTGATCAGTGGATTCTCTAATAGTCTTGTTGAATGTGATGAAGCAACAAGAAAGCACTAGCTCTGGTCTAAACAAGTATAAGAATATTCATTTAATGATAAAGAGGAAATGCTGAACATGAGAAAACAACAGAAGAAAGGTGAAGTTCGAGTCATGTTTTGGCCCTTGGATGACTCTCAGTATGACATTCCAGATATGTTGACGGAAGATGGGATTCATGATATTCATGTCAACATATGGAAAACTCTTTGTCAGTTGAAAAAGAAAGTATTATCTTATGATGAATATAAAAATCATGTTAAGATAATATAAGGGTTACAATGCCAAATTGACTTGCCATCTCTCTCAGTTTCTCGATATCTGAAGGCTGAAAAGTAGTAGAGAGCCCTTCAACATTCATGCGTTGGCGCACTAAGAAGATTGCGCCAGTTAATTGCCAATTCCCTATCTGGTATTCATATCAGGGATGGGTTGTTCATGGAGCACTACATTTCACTGTTCTCTCTAGTCAGCAAAGCCCACCGAAAATGGTTTCATGCAATGTTATTGCCCATGGATGGCCACATTCAATGGGTTTGTTTGTAATCAAAAGCTTACCCAAGAACAGGCTTCAACTAGTTCCTCTCAAAATCAAGCATACAAAGAACAAGTTGTTGAATTACTCCTGCATCAAGTGAACGAGAATATCAAATAGGCCTCTCGTTTGGAGTAAGCATATCATCAAGTGACATAAGTGTCAGAAATCATCCAACAGTCTTTTGAACCAGGTGATAAAAGTGGATGTATATTGATGCATCTAGCTAATTTCCGGATCAAGATCCGCAAGATCAGGAGATATTTTAAGAAAGTCTCGGACATAGCATGTCAAAAGCCACCCCAGCTTGACAAACTGTCGACTCTTTTAAACCATCCCTCAAAATCAACAAAGAGGATTCGAGGAGTTGAGCGGGAACATCAGGAACAACCCCAGTCCACTGAACTGGGGACTTTTTCAAATCCTCAATCCCTCCCATAAAGAAAGTAGGTCTTCTCTCTATTAGGGAAGAATCCCAAAGAGGAACGTAGAGCCAAATTATCAAGATATTCTCTCCAAATTACGGTTCACCAAGAAGTTTCTGAGGGATCAAATCAACAGAAGGAAATGTCTCGTCAGAGGCATGAAAGAAGACAATATCACAAAAATGATGATAGAAGGGATGTGATGCGTTATGCATCAATTAATGCCATCAATGGTGTTGTTGCTGATCCACCAGATGAGGCTCATTCAGAGGGATCATATGAAGAGTTTCGTGCTCAAGAAGTTGTACGCACAGACACAAATGAAGAAGGTGTGTGTACACGAAATCAAAGGCTTACCCAGAATCTGGGTGTTCCTTCAAGTAACCCACTTCCCCCTCTCCGAAAGGAATCCAAAAAGGGGAAAGGAAAGAATCAGGTTACATAACCTTCCTCTGGAGAAGGCCAATAACTCTCACTAGAGCAAAGGTTTTCACAAAAGGAGGAAGAAATGAAGGAATTAAGAAGGATGAATGCAGAACTACTTCAGGGTAGTCTTCCTCCTAAAAGTGCTGGAGCCAGTCAGCCAAGGGAATTTGTTGTGGATACTAAGATGGATCAAGAATATTCTCTTTTATCAGTACACCCTCGTAGGTCTAATCCTACGGGTCAAGTGCAACAATAATCGGCAGTGCTGTCATCAGTTGCAGTACCAGCTTCCATACCTGTCCAAGCTCCAGTCAGTGCACCTGTTCAGGTCCAAGCTCAACCCGATGTTTCTCAAAAGTTAATAACTACTATTGAGTCATTAACAGCTCGGTTGGAAGCTATGGAGGGAAATCATGATCAAATTCAACCAAAAAAGAGATCTTACACTGAATGGGTTGATGATATTCCTCCCCCATCAAATTTTTCAAGTACCACATTCCCAATCTTTAATGGTTCGGGAGAGCCAGAGAAACACTTCACACATTTTGTTTCTCATTGCGATCCTATGATGGGAACCCTTCAGAAAAAAGAAGAAGTTAATCTCAGGTGTTTTTTATAGTCATTACAAAGAACTTATTTTTTTTGGTACACAAGCTTGCAATCCCAGTCAATTACCGGATGGGAGGATCTTCGCCAAACATTCCTTTTTTAGTTCAGCTCAACATTGCCAAAGACAACAATTTTTGATCTTACAAACTGTAAGCAAAGGGATAATGAAAGGGTCTCAGATTTCATTGCTCTCTGGAAGGGATTAACATATTCCCCAAGCTTAGCACTCCCTCAAGAGGAATTGCTACCAATCTGTGTGGAAAATTTACGTGATGAGTTACGTACACCGCTGATCCCTGTGAAATACAAAGGAGGGTTTCGAGACCTTACTTTGGTCGCTCAGAAGATTGAAGATTCTCTTATAAAGACTAAGGATAAAGCTCGTGTAATTCAATTAGCTCTAGGAAGGATAATGGGTAAAGTAGAGACTGCTATAGTTATGCTTAAACAAGCACCTGTACCTGATTCAACTTCAAAACCTTCATATTCTCAAAGGGTTCCACCTCCTGAGCGTCAGCAACAGAGGCCTTTTTGTCAAGACGATCAAAGAGATGAAAGACGGAAACCATTTGTTGAGTTGAAGATCAAATTTTATTCTTTCTGAAATGAACAAGTTCTTGGTTACTACATTTCGGCCCTGGAGAATAATTTGGTTCAGCTGCTGAGGCCCAAGAGGCCAAACAAGGAAGGAGATGAAGATCTTCCCAATTATTTCCCATTTCATCAGATGTTGGGGCATTCCATTCAGGAGTGTTTTGTTTTCAAAGAACTCCTTCAAAGAATGATCGACTTGGGACAAGTCAAATTGAAGGGTTCTTTAGCTCTGGTAGCTTGTGTTACTGCTACAAATTCAGAGGAGGGAGGTGAGTGGCAAGAAGTCAAAAGCAAAAATGCATAGAAATATGATGATTGGTTGGTAAGGAAAACGATCAACCAAACTCATGCCATATGAAAACGCAATTGAATAAACCAATTGTGTCTTTTGCTATAAATGTCGCAGTGAAACCCCCAACAAAAGAAAAATCCTCAAAAGAGCAGCATAATTTAAGGAAAGAAGAAAAATCAAAAGAAGATGAGTATGTGTCAAAGCCTAAGTTGTCTTTGACTTTGGAAGATTTCATTCCATCTACTTCAAAGCTATGGGCACTGTCCCACCAAACGGCACAACATAAATTGGCTAGTCATGTAGAGTCTTCATCGAATGAAGATTTAATATTTGGTTCTGTTAATATGATTCACTTAACAAATCCTTATGCCATTCGCAGTTTTGATTTTGATGAGCTTGAATTCCCTGTATCAAACAGAAGAGTTAGATGAAGTTCTTAGGGTCTGGTATACAAAGGAAGATGTGGATACCTCAAAATCCACTATTCCAATTATACCCCTACTAGAACTGTGTATGTAGCATAAACTTGTGGCAGAGCCCTTCAGTGAGCTCAACAAGAACAAGCAAGTTCTTCCACCAATAACAAATTCTGTCATGGCACAGTTATTCTGGAGGATTGGTTGGGGGTTCCACCTTCATCCTCCCAACAACTAAATAGATCTAATCGGTCTAATTTTCCAAATCCAGGAATATTGCTAACTCCTATCCCGATACAAGATGCATCTACTTCCAAAGCATCAACTTCCAAGGCACCTGCTAAACCACATGTTCCTATTGGGAAACACGGACCTTTGGATCAAAAGTATGATGTATTGAAACACCTGGCCCAAGTACTGGCCAATTTATCAATTCTGGATGCTTTGAATCTGTCAAAGGATCTTCGAGAGGCCCTCATCGAGGCTTTTTCAAGTCCTCAATAGTTTGAAACTGAAATTGCTCCAGCTGAAGTCCACCACGTAGAGAATAATCCGACGGAATGCCATGCAATGATATCTTTCCCATATAAAGATGAAGATGATGTCGTGCATGGGAATATTAGAACTTTGTACTTATTTGTAATGGTCAATTGTGTAAATATCCTAAGAACTTTCATTGATAATGGTTTTGGAGTCAACCTCATGCCCATTCATACACTTCATCGATTGGGCCTCATGGAATATGATTTATCTCCTTCTACCATGATGTTACAAGGATATGATAAAAATGAATAAGAACCACTGGGCGAGATTACACTCATAACTCAGTTTGGAGATCTTGTATCCAATTTAGATTTCATGGTTGTTGATCAAGACTCAGCCTTCAACATCTTGCTTGGAAGACCCTGGATACATCAACATGCGGCTATCCCTTCATCATACCATCAATGTCTCAAGTATTGTTTCAATGGTCAAGTTGGGAAATTGTATGGTGATAAGGCCCCATTCAAGACATGTGAATCTCAATACATTGAGGCAGAATTCTATCACATGAAGGGAAAGGAGAAATCCACAACAAGGGAGATTACCAAAGTTAATGCTCCATATGGTTTGGAAAATATTTCAGTAAATCTATTTACACATGTGAGTACAGATTATGTGTTTCCTATCAGTCAAATTGACATGATAGACTCAAATCAAAATAATCTCATGGAAAGATCCATAATGTCAATTATGGCAGTTGAGCCAGACAACATGGGAGAAATTGGTGACCCACCAAGCAGTGATGAAATCCCAAATAGAGATATCTTTATTTCATCTGCTGAAACCCAACAAGTCTATACTTCACCAATTAGGCTAGAAGAAGTTATAGCAACATCAGAGGTGAACAATGATGTTGATTCTCAATCCATCATCTCTTCTTTATTTACCAAGGAAGACCCTTCATCATCAATTGGGTCAAAAATGGAAGCTTATTCTTCAATATATTCAAATTTTAACATCTCTTCTGATCATGGAAATTCTACATCATCATCTACTATGAAAGTAGAAATAGAAGAAATAACACATGTTGAAGAAAAATAGGAATATCTCAGGGATGCTCCTCCATCATTTGAAGAGGGTATCTCTACCACCACGGATGAACTCAGGGAAATAAATCTGGGTACAAAAGAAGATCCACGCCCCATTTTAATCTATGCGACCATGACTCTTGAAGATCAAGAGATTTATGTTTCATTTTTAAAGAAAAATCAAGATATATTTTCTTGGAACTATAAAAGGATTCCTGGACTTGATCCTGATGTTTCAACCCATCATTTTGGTTTTCCAGAAGGACATCGAGGATTTAAGCAAGCCGCAAGAAGAACACACCCAACTTATGCTTCCAAAATTGAAGCTGAAGTGGATAAGCTTATCAAAGATAACATTATCAAAGAAGTTCAATATCCCAAGTGGTTGGCTAATATTTTCCCTGTGAAGAAGAAGGACATACAAATTAGAGTTTGCATCGATTTCATGGATCTTAATCAGCATTGTCCTAGGGATAATTTTACAGTTTCGATTACAGAACTTATAATTGATGAAACAGGTGGCTATAAAGCACTTTCCTTCATGGATGGATATTCCGGATATAATCAAATCCGAATGGCTCTAGAAGATGAAGAATCTACAGCTTTTAGAGCCCCTCAGGGTGTGTTTTGCTATCGGGTAATGGCCTTTGGCCTAAAGAATGCAGGCACAACATATCAGCATTCCATGCATCGTATATTCAAACCCTTTTTAGGGAATTTTGTTGAATGTTATGTGGAAGATTTGGTGGTCAAATCCAAGAAATGTATTAATCACTTAGCTGATTTGGAAATAATATTCCACAAACTTTGGCAACATAATTTGAAGATGAACCCCTTAAAATGTGCTTTTGGGGTATCCTCAAGGAAATTTCTCGGCTTTTTTATACTCCATCATGGTATCCAAGTTGATCCTAAGAAGACAAAGTCAATCCTTGGTATGTCACCTCCTCAAAATTTGAAATAATTGAGAGGACTTCAAGGACACTTAGCCTATATTCAGCATTTCATCACCAATTTGGCAGGAAAAAGTTTACCCTTCAACAAATTAATAAAAAAGTGAGTCACTTACCAGTGGATTGAAGAATTTCCAGAATCATTCAATATTCTCAAGAAATACCACTTGAGTCCACCGGTACTCATGAAACCTGTTGAAGTAAGACCATTTATCCTCTATGTTATAGACTTAGATTGATCATTGGGTTCCTTTATTGCTCAGAAGAATGATGCTGGGAATGAAAATAGCCTCTACTATCTCAGTCGGACTATGATTGAAGTAGAAACCCGGTATTCAAGTATTGAGAAGTGATGCCTGGCATTAATATTTGTAGTTCATAAGTTGAGAAACTACCTGCAACATTATGAGGTCCAATTGGTATCTCATAATAACCCTCTCAAATTCATCCTTAGTCGTCCAATGCTTACAAGACGTCTGAAAAGGTGGTAAGTTATCTTGCAGCAATTTGATATTCAATATGTGTCTCAAAAGGCAATAAAGGGACAAGCTATGGATGATTTCCTGGCTGAACACCCTTCAGTGGAAGACACATTTTCAGATATTGAACTCCCTAATGAGGAAGTCTTCTCTATTCAGGATAGTCCTCAGGTATGGGAAATGTATTTTTATGGTGCTTCCAGAAGTCCAACAGGGAAGAAAGTGGAAGATCCTAAATTCAACAAGGTTGGATTAGGAATTGTGCTCATTTCTCCAGAAAAGGCAGTGTTACATTATTCCTTCCCATTATTGGGAGGCGATATAAATAATGAAGAAGAATACTAAGATCTCATCGCAGGCTTGGAGTTGGAGGTTCAACCACAGATGAATCACTTAAAGGTGAAAGGTGATTCCGACCTGGTAATTAAACAAGTAAATGGGGATTATGCCATTAGAAAAGAACAATTAATCCCTCTGTATAATTAAGTCAAAGAGTTAATGGTGGAATTCCCTTCGGAACTTACATTTTCTTATGTCCCAAGATCACAAAATTCCCAAGATGATGCACCGGTTAATATAGCCACAGCTCTGGAAAATCCAAATAGGGAAGAGACAACCATCAATATTTCCCACCGTCGTACAATTTCACCTTATGTTTGAACCAGAATAGAGGAGATCAATGAAATTAGTCCCATTCCTGAACCGTATGGTCATACTATAGGATGGATGACACCTATCAGGGAATACCTTCAAAATGGAACACTTCCACCTAAAAGAGCTGGGAAAGAACAAATCTGGCGACGTGTGGTCAATTTTACACTTTATGATAGCCCAGATCACTTAGAGAAAATTCTATACAAGCGTGGTTTTGATGGAGTTCTCTTCAGATGCATTGATGGTGAAGAGAAAATGGCTATCATGAAAGAAGTGCATGCAGGAGTCTATGGTGCCCACCAGTCTAGACATAGATTGTCTGATTAAATTCAAAGGCTTGGGTACTTTTGGCCTTCAATGATACAAGACTGTGTTGATTTCACAAAGAAGTGTCATTCATGCCAAGTACATGCCAACTTCATTCATCAACCCCCAGATTTTCTTCATACAGCTAAATACTCGTGGCCATTTGCCACATGGGGAATAGATGTGGTGGGACCTTATCCTTCAGCTACAGACAACCAGTTCAAGTATATTCTTACTGCTACTGACTTTTTTTCCAAATGGACAGAGGCAATACCACTCAAAGAAGTTAGTTCTAAAAGCATTTTTAGCTTCATCAAGTCTAATATCATTACCAGATTTGGTGTCCCTCATACCATATTGACAGAAAATGGCACCAACTTCTGTTCATCCGAGGTGAAGAAGTTGTATCAAGAATATAACATCAAATCCAACCATTCATCTCAGTATCATGCAGCTACCAATGGCCAGATAGAAGCCTTTAATAAGACTCTGTCAAATATACTGCAAAATATGGTGGATAAAGACAAGAGGTCATGGCCTGATAAACTCTTTCATGCTTTATGGGCTTATCGGACCACCACCTGCACTACAATGCGGTCAACTACATATTCACTGGTATATAGAACAGAAGTAGTATTTCCAATTGAGGTTCAATTACCTTCGCTCAGAGTATCCATTTGTGATCAATCATTTATAGATGAACAATCTCAAAAGTGATTGAATGAATTGGGATAGTTAGATGAGAAAAGATTGTGCACCTTGCACCACTTGGAAGTCTATAAAAATCGGATAGCACGAGATTTCAACAAAAAAGTTCGTCTTCGTTCATTCATTCAGGGAGAATTGGTATTGGTTATCAGAACTCTAATGATACCAGGAAAGAAACCTCCCATGATAGTTCCAAAATGGGAAGGATCTTAATCAATACATAAGGTCTACTCCAATGGAGCTTATTCTTTAATCTCAATGGATGGAGAACTCATCACTACTCCAACCAATGCCAGATTTCTGAAGAAATATTTTGTATGAACACAAAATACAGTAAGGGTCCATGCATATGACCTTAAACTATTCTCACTTTCATCCAACCTAACGCTAAACTGTATAGTGCCTTACTTCCAGCAAGACATTAAACTGCATAATCTACGGTCCATGCATATGACCTTAAACTATTTGCACTTTCGTCCAACATGACGCTAATCTGTATCGTCCCTTTTTCATCCAACATGATGTTAAACTGGAAAAAAGTCCCTAATACATCCAACATGACGTTAAAATGTGTCCTCTTTTGTCCTTACTGCATGACATTAAACTGCACAGTCCTCTTTTTGTCCAACATAACATTAAACTATATTGTCCCCGTCATCCTAACTACATGATGCTAAAATGTAAAGAAATCCCTTAATATGTCCTACATGATGTTAAAATGTATTTTTGTCCCTGCTACATGATACTAAACTGAGCATCACCAATAGTCTTAACTACAAGAATTTAAACTGCATAGTCCCTTCATATGTCCTACATGACATTAAACTGTGTATTGTTAAGGTTTTTGTTACCTCTTGTTTCTCAAACCAAGTACGAATCATGTGAGCTTAGAGAAAACTTCAAACCATAACACCCTCTCTGGGCCGTTAACCACGCGTAAGTCCCAACACCATTTTTTAGGTCATTGTCCCCAAGAACAACTTGATCACTAATTCATTATTTAATTGAACTACGTGGACTTTGATCCTTGCCTTCTAGGCTGGGTATGTAGGCAACCTCTCGAGGTTCAAGCCCAAAACCAATATCTTCACATCGGTTCACCTCCATCTCATACGATGTTGATTCATGAAGCCGCCACCAGAACCAATATTTTTTACATTGGTTCACCATCATCTTTTCTATACGACGTTAAACTGTACAACACCTTTGTCTCGTATGACAATAAACTACAACATTTTTTGATACCCTCACCTGAGAGGGAATCGTTATTTACATTGATCTCCAATCATGTTATATTTCAAAGACTACGTGCATACATGGCAATGCCCAAACTTTTTATCTCAGGTCCAACCATCATTGCAATAAAGTCCCCTTTTCACCCTTCACATGTACAAACCAAATTTGTACAGAGGGTATTTAAAGAACTACGTGGGCTTGATTCCCATCCTTATGGGATACGTAAGAATGTTCGAGTGTCCCTTGAATCTAGCCCCAATTCTTTTGGGCCTAACCACAAATTCCACTTTCAGTCCCCTGGCTGAAAAGTCCCCATGAAAACACACACTGTGTATTTCTTATAACGGTCCGAGCTCTATGACCCTAAAATAATATCTGTCATACTTTCATCCCACACGACGTTAAATTGTATTTCAAGAACTACGTATGGCTTGATTCCCATCCTTATGGGATACGTAGTGAAGTCCAAAATTTCAATTCCGGACCCAGACACAACAAGATTATGGTTAGCATTGATCTTTATATCTCTACATACATTGAAAAATACCCATTTTTATGTGTCATAATCCTAAACTTAAATATTTTCAGATATTCATAACCATTTTCATAACTTCTAATCACAAAAGGCTTGATACCTGAGAGTTATTTTGCCTGACTATGCAGCACGTGCCCTTAGGCGGCCTTGCATAAGTAGTCTACATAACGGACCTGTCAGCCAAAAGATGCTATTATTTGACTATGAAACCAATTCCCTTAGGCAACCTTGCATAATTCAACCCCCTAACGGGTTTGTTAAATAGTGGTAACTTCATTCTTGGGAGGAAAACCTCTTTTGTCCTTATTTATCTTAATGAGAATATGTAGGGATCTGCAGAAATAGCCATCCTTAACATATTTTTCCCATATTTCTTTTCATGATCTGAAAGTATTCAAGTCTATGGTTTATATTTTCCTTCCTTACGTTTGGGTCAGACCTTCGTAGGAGTAACATTCATCCAATTCTTAGACAATCTTGATTGAAAATATCTTCTCCATATTTGAGTACCTCTTTCCATACAACAAACTCTATACTTTGGAAAAGTTGAATCCCCATAAAATTTCACTGGCTTCTTAGTAGTAGAAAAGTAAATTTTTGAGAGTTCTTTTTCCTGACTATGCAGCACGTGCCCTTAGGTGGCCTTGCATAAGTAGTCTATATAATGGACCTATCAGCCAAAAGATGATGTTATTTGACTGTTCAACCAATGCCCTTAGGTGGCCCTATATAATTCAACCCCCAAATGGGTTTGTTAAATAATGGTAACTTCATTCTTGGAAACTACTTCTTCTAATGCCTTTTAGCCCTTTTTTATATCATTCCTCAGATTAAAAATTTCTTAAGTTATAGTTTACATATTTTCCCTCATACTTGGGTGTGGTAATATGTTTATAGATGAATTATAAAGGAATTGAGTGAATTATAATTCATCCGGTCAACGCTATTTTGACCTTAAACATTTTCCTTTTTATGTCCGATGTGCATAACTTTAAACAGCCCACAAAAGACAAAATAACTATGAATACAAGTCATGTTCCAGCTCACTAAACATACATTTTGTATGATTTAGGTAGTATTGAGAAATTAAAGGATTCAAATTTTGTAGGGTTATTTATATTAATCCTAGTAAAAATCAAACTATGCTTACTAGGACCATTGGCTTAGGTAAAATTTAAAGCAGGTAGCAGAAAATACGTGTACAAATGATTGATGATGAAAAAATTCTTTCCATTTGATTCACAAAAGTTAGAAGGAAATCCACAGACTAGAGTCGCTTCTCTTTTTCTAAGAAATTATAAGAGGCTGTCAACATAAGTCTTCACTTGATGAACAACATCCTGAGCTTCATCAGCAGCTACTTGAAGCTCATGCACCCGACCAACTTCACTCTTTTCAGTCTGATGGTGTGCTTTCTTGGCATCTGCGATGGCTTTCATACCGTTCGTTTGAGCTCCCTCTAGCAAATTATGGAGTTGGTCAAGTTCCCCAGTAACAACATCTAACTATTTCTGAAGGTGCATCTGCTGGACGAATTTATCTTTGATCTTATGCTTCAGCTCCTTCATCTTGGCAGCATAGTCAGCCTCAGCTCGGGATACTATAGCCTCAAATTCACTAATATTTGATGATGACTTCACCCTGGTCAAATCTTCATGACACTTTTTCTCCTGCTCCCTTCTTAAAATAACCTGTTTCACCGCGGCATGGATCTTTTCATATCCAAAACCGCCAAGTCCCAATATGAAAAATAGGGATGACAGTCAGGGAATCTTCGATGATAACTCCTCCAAATGAACTTCAGATATGATTTCCCATATGTTCTTCCATGCCTTGCATCGTGAAAATTGGAACGACTTTTGAACATCCGGGTCCGACTCAGTGTTACTGTCACAGGGGGGAGTATAATCTGGAATTAATGCACTTAGGGAAGTGCCCTATTCTGATCCTCCTCCCTGACCCGTGTTTCTTTGCTTTCAATTCCCATTAGGGAGAAGGCTGAGGCTTCACCTCAAGATCTAACCACTAAAATTTATGGCCCTGCATAATCAATTGAAAACTTTGGTTAGTTTCAAAGGATAACAAAAGAATCAGATGTCTTGCAAATTAAGTACAATCACAAATATTGTTATTCCTTACCCAACGGTAGATCAGAAACCTGAGAAGGCTCCTCCCCATCTTTCCTAGCTTTGACAGGATTTTCAAGATGAGTTTGAGGAAGCTCTACTGGGTTCAGCTCCACTTGTTCTAATGTCTCTGCAATAGTAGGGTTTTCTGTACCCCCTTCAGGCATGGGTAGTTCATCAACTTACTCAGACAGAGCTTCACATTTAAACTGATCATGATTATACATGTAATAAAAAGTTATTTTTAATAGGACGGAGGATAACACTAATGTCCATAATTCTCTAAATTACATGGTAATTTAACATGATTTATAAAATCTTCAAAAGATGTGCCAGGTTCCATCATTTCATCTAATGTCATCTCAGAATCCTAGTTAATCTCACCAGTGGGAGCATTTGATGTGTCTTTTTGGTGACCTTCATTCTACGGTCCCTGAACCTGGACAACATCTTCAGATAAAATTGCGGAATCAGTTGAAATAGCCTCCAAAAGCACTAATTCAGGGGTTAAACCTGAAGTATCAAAGAATGTAAGTTAATTGATGTTTCATTCAACATTTTATGAAACATTGTTAACTTACCAGAAGTGGGTTATTCTTTTCTTGCAACAGTAGGGGAAGAAATACTGAGAACAGACGCTGGCTCTTCTCCAAGAGTAGCCAAGTCAACCTGAATTTACGATTGTTCCACAGCACCCTCTGTGGTCCTCATAGGAAGGTCGGTCCTCCCCCTCAGAGGGGAAATTGAAGAATCCCCTTCAATCCCAAGTAAAGTGAGAAATCTTTTTCATGATTTAAGACACATGATTATCCAAAGGACTTACCACTACTTATAAAGGGTTTAGTTGTGGACTTCTTCCTTCTATGCCTTTGTCTCTTTGGATTTTTGGGAGTTTCAGCAGTCTCCCTTATAGGTACCTAAATTGGAGAATGGAAGGCCATGTCCAACTCCTCATCCATGGCCTACTGGACTAAAGATATCTCGCCTGACTCGCGAGGAGATTCAGCAGCAGCCCCGATGGCAGTACCACCAGGGCTATACTGTGGCGAAGTAACCTCAATAGTTCCTTTCTTTTCAAGATGAAAAATAAATAAAACAATTTCCTTAAGTAACAATTATTTGAATGAAATCAAGTTTCAAGGAAAATAAGGAAAGAAAAATTACATCTTCAGGAGCCACGTAATCGTGCCACTCCTCATCTCCGAAAGCATTAGTCCCCTCAGCGGCTCCACGATCAATTATTTCCTTCACCCGCTTAGTGACAAGAATGGAATCATCGGTGGAATATATGAGCATTTCCAGATCTCTGATATAAGCTCGCACTTAATCGGGGCTATCTTTAAAATTGATATCAGTAGAAGCCAGATGATTCCCTATTCTAGGGAGGTGCAACCCCTCGCATAAATCAAGCCAGGTAGTTTCAATACCAAAGTATAAACTCTTCCATGTCTAGATAGACTCTGGTCATAAATATTCAGTATGTGTACCAGAAGGCTGTGAGGAAGGTCCTACAATCTTCGACTTCAGCTTCTTCCCAGCTCCTGCAACTATAGATGGAGAATAAGAAAATGAACTTGTTACTCTATAAAGTAGGGATGATTAAAGTAACCCAATAAAGTAACTCACCAGGAGTTTATGGAGTGGGTATTTTTATTCTAACTGGAGGATTATATCGGGCATGAGGCTGCTTTGCCATTTGTTGTGCCTCATCATCCCCATCTTGGAGATCCGGTGAGCCAGTCCCAGATGAGGAATCTAGCGAATCAGATTCAGGTGGGGAAACATCACCTTCATGAGGAAGGGTTTCTTTCTCTATAGTCCTCTTCCTTTTCCCTACCTGATAAATAGGGTGATTCAGCACCCCTTTAGGGTTTGATGCTATCCAGTGCTCGGCGTACCATGTAGTCAAATTATATGACGCTTTTTCAACTGGTAGATCAAACACTGCCCCAATCCTCTATCTAGATGTCAGTAACCATTGTTGCTGGTCAACCATCGGATGTTGCTATAACTTGACATGTACAGGGGGAGATACAACAGTCTGCTGCAAACACTTGAATTGACGTTCAAATCTATATGGAGCATAGGCCTCACATATAATCTCTCCGTCAATCCTGTCGACCAACACACCATCTCTGTTGGCCAGAATGTATGACCTCAAATCCAGGCTAGTTGTTCTGTCATCAACAAACCACCCGGTTGGCGAATTTCAATAAGGAATGAAATTAAATTCCTTATACATTCTCAGCCTCACCTTCATGTCATAATAGTTGAGGGCTAATGGAGCAATTCCAGACAATTCTTGCACTGATGGCCTGAAAGAACATCCAAGAATCTATACTTCATTCTGTACATTATATGTCCTGAAGTGAGTGGCGATCCATCCCCACAAAACATGGAATGGTCCCACTATTCTCAAAGGAGACTTACCCATGAAGACATGGAGTAAGCTCCTGTGAATCTTTGCTAAAATGGGGGTAACCAACCCAACCATTTTACCCTCAGCCAACTTGGCCACAATAACGAATGTCTCTGGCCTGACGCCTCCCTTCGAGTCCTTGACCGGAAGAAGATAAACACTAAGCCACAAGGCCAAAAATCCCACCAGACGAGTCTTCTTTGAGATCCTCTGATTCACCTCATATCCCCACTTCTCAAATTCTCCTGCTTCCAGGGTCAGCCAGAATGTGCCAGGAGCACCCCTTTTCTCTGTTTTGGGGCAGGTAGTAGGACGAGTGGGCCTCTTCTCCTTGGGCCTCTTCTTCTTGGATCCCTTATCCTTCTACTTCGGCTCTTTCTCCTGCTTCTCGATAAGAAACAAATCCATCCACTCCTTTGGATGAATATCTTTTCTAGAATGAGTTAAGGAAGTCTCTGAACTCTTGAGCTTATGGAAGATTTTAAATAATTCCCGAGCTAAAGCTGGAGTCTTCTCCGAATCATTCCAAGTCACCTTGAAAGGGATGAATTCATCATACATATCACACAAAATTGGAGCCCCTGAGATCTTGTGGACATCCCACAGACAGATGCCTACTTCTGCATGAGTCAAATGGAATGAATTGGTTTCTGGGCTCCAATGGATGAGTATCTCTGGCATGAAGTTATCATGTCTGTAAACATATGTTTTCCCAACCCAGACGGCTTCGTATATTGCAACTCCTTTCAAATTAGCAACAAACTCTGCCCAGGTTTGTCATACCCAGTATGCCCACATCCAAGTTGGTTTCACACCTCCTCCAGGACGGAAGTCCCAAATTCTATTCTAGCCTTTGGATTGATCCATCTGAGAGTTTCAGAAAATTGAGGGATAATAATGTTGTTGCAGATCGGGCTTATGAGGTTTCGGATCTGGCATCCAAGGGATATGGTGCATAATATGGGCCTTCTCCACTATTACAACAGTTAAAAATGCTCCCCCACATGAAATATTTGCTGAAGAAAAGTTGGTATAATTCTGAAACCAAGAAATTGGGAGATAGTTCTTTGCCTCTAGAATGGTAACTTCTCACAGATGACTATATCCATACAAAGGCAGATAAATTCTCTGGGAGATGTCACGATGATACTTCTTCAAATACTTAGCCAAATCCAGGAGAGTGCTATCACAGATGGTATAGTAATCATGGCCAATGATGTTCATCATATCATCAAGACGATTTCTTACCAGTTCATCAGCCATTCTGATTCTCTTAGGAGCCATTGAATCTGCATAAAAGATGAATAAATCAACTCTTAAGTAAGTTTATTTTTTTCCTAATTTTTTTGAAGGAATTCGAAAAAAATGGATAAGGAATTAAGGCACACAAGTCTAATCTTGGCGTGCAAGGATGAATATGTCACACAAGTGTGGATGTGTCACGCAAGTTTTTGGTGCGCAAGTATCACCGCGCAAGTCCAAATACCTTGACAGCAGTGCGACAATGAAGAAATATCGGAAAAGAGAGAAACCTACGTGATGTAGGTAACTTGCGCGGCGAGAGCTCGAAAATCCAAAATTCGGTGCTATACATGACAAATGGACACTTATATATAGGCCTAGCCGCACCGCAGTGCGCCTAAATCCAATGTGCTCAATAGCTAGTGCGATCAGCACTTGCGCGCTGCCCTTTGCGCGCTCAGTACCTGCGTGATGAAGTTTCCTTGGTTTTATTCTTTCCTCAGAGTTACATCCTCATTTTTCTTTCGGATCCAACTCTGATGGGGAACTTTTGTTGATGCTCCTTTTCTTCACAGAGTCTAAACGAATGCAAAGTGAAATTATTTAGCATAAATTGATTCATCCTTTGATAAAAACATCAAAAATTAACAAAGGAATGAAAAAGGATTCAAATGCACTTGGGTTGTGCAAGTTACCTCATGGTCGCACAAGTACCCTTGCGCGCTGCCTAATGGTAGCGCAGGTGACTTGCGCGCCCTCTTTGAAAATTTGCCCAGGGTCTCTCCAGCCTATAAATACCCCTGTGGGCCCCCCAATTTGGGAGGAAGAAAAATTCCAGAACTTCATATTTGAGCTCCCAGCGCCCTAGTCTCTTCTCAAAGCATCTGAACACTTCTATGTTAATTTCTTACCTAGAACGGAATCTCTAAACCGAGGGAGGAAGGCCTAAGTGTTGAAACTCATCAACACTTGCGAGCCTAAGTGGCCAGCCCTTATGGGAAATGGCCACACTTGCGCGCCACCTTGCTCCTTCAGCATAACTTGCACACCTCTTTTCTGGAAGTATCTAGGGGTAGTGTTAAAGGCTTTAGCCAAGCCTCGCCCAAGTTCTACCCTAAAGATTGGTCAGCATGCAAGTACCCATGTGTCGCGCAAGTATACTTGCATGAACAGGACATGCGCTCCCACGCAGTACTTGTGCGCCCCTCTCCTTATGGGTGCCCTTCCTGCCCATTTCACCCCTCTTACACCTATCCACCTCTCCTCTTCAAGATTAAGCCTTCAGAACTCTCTCCAAATCCATTTATGGCATGATTTCCTTGTTGGATTCCTTATCTGAAAGGAATTCTATAGAACATCTCTCAAAACCTAGTGATTTACACATATTTACATCACTAAAGTTAGAGAGTTCATTCATTCAAAATCATCCTTTAAGATGAGAGAATCCTTAACCTCGGCCTCCTTTTAAGGAGTAATCCCCAGTCCATCTTTTCATTAACGTGGGACTCCTTTTCAAGATTAATCCCCAGTCATAATTCCCTAATCTGGGCATCCTCTTTAGGAGTAAGCCCCAGTCTCCAAGTCCCCAAATTTGGGCATCCTCCTTAGGAGCAAGCCCCAACCGTAATTCCCTTAACTTGGGTTTCCTTTTCAGGATTAATCCCCAGTCTCAAATACGGGCATCCTCCTCAGGAGTAAGCCCCAAGTCCCTTATTTTTCAAATCCCTTTAACCTGGGCCTCCTCCTTAGGAATAAGCCCCAGTCTTAATTTCTCTTAATTAGTTTTAATCTACTTTTTGATCTGGGCTTCCTTCTCAGGAGTAAAACCCAATCATAAGTCCCCTCCTAATTCAGGCATCTTCCTCAGGAGTAAGCCCCAAGTTAGAGTATCCAAATCTCCATAAAGTACATATACCTTTATGGATCTTATTCCTGGATTTCTTCCCTGAAGTAAATCTTAATCTTCATCTATTTGGGAATTCATACATACATAAGCCCCACATCATTTAGTATGATTGCATCTTTCATGGAACAATTGTCTGGTTTTACCAATACCTCTTGTTTCTCACACTGAGCATGACTCACGTGAGCTTAGAGTGTAAAAGTAATTATGACATATTTCTTTGAGCCATCAATCATACATAAAGATCATACTCCCTTACTCGAACTACATGGGTTCTGATCCCTTTTCTAAACAAAGAATACGTAGGTAGCCCATCTGTGGGTACGATCCCAAATCTGAAATAATCCATGTCCTTATGAATGACAATAAACTTCAAGTGCCCCACTGAGTGGCTTTAAAACCAGTATGGTCATCATAATGACCAAGATACTTTTATGAATTGAAGGATACCATTGACTAAGAATATCTAACAAATACAGATGATTCTCCATTGATGAAGAACCTTGAATACATATAAAATACTCTCTAAATTTCCTACATATTTAATCATTGATTGTCAGATCTAAAGAAAAGCTCATTTTATACTTGGTAATATAATAAGGATTCACGAACATAACTTAAATCTATAAAGAGAGTCCCAGAGTAGACAATAATTCCCCTAAAAAGGTGTGATGAGTCCGACCTCCCATCCTCTCGACCAATGCAAATTCCTAAGTCTCATCAGTTCACAACTAATGATCACCTACCTTTGGAAAGTAGGTCCAAATGAATATGGAATCATTGGATGTTTCCGGTTCTATGAACAAACCCATTAGAAACCGCTTGGAGTGTTTGAATCTTAAATCAATGAGATCATCCCCAATTCCAGAGGAAACAAATATATTTTAAGAATTTATTATGTGATTAAAAATATGTTAAATTTATTTATAAATAAATATATATTTATAACTATATACATATAGATTTAAAAATATACATTTATAATTATATAATTATAAATATATTTATAAATATATTTATAAATATAATTAAAAATAATTTCTTATTTTCAAATATATATTTATATAAATAAATTTATATGTGTAAATATATATTTATAATTATATTTATATATAAATAATTACAATTATTTGATTATATTTTGAAATATATATTTTAAAAATATGTAAATATTTATAATTATATCTATAAATATATTTATAAATCTATATTTCTATATGGGGGCCGGTCTCATAATGAATTTGGTAACCCAAATCCATGACCTTGTAAAATTTTATTAAAAAAGTAAAGTAAAACATACACACATAGCATAGACCGTAGACCCACGTTTAAGGGGCTTGACGCCAAATTTTTTTGGTATATATATACATAAATATAAATGTATTTATATAAATATATTTTAAATATATTTCAACACAAATATTTATAATCATATATAAGTATAAATATATTTATAATTATATAAGTATAAATATATTTCAATACAAATATTTAAGTTTTATTAATATATATAACCATATATATAAATAAAAAATTATAAAAATTATTTATATTTATATAAGTAAACCTTATTATATATATATATAAACCTTTTTATTTATATTCAAAATATAAGGTTTGTTTATATAAATAATTAAATACAAACAAACCTTAATTAAATAAATATATAAACATTAATTATTAATAAATATATTCATTACATATATATATATACATAAATATAGATGTAATTATATAAATATTTTTTTAATGTATTTCAAAACAAATATTTATAACCTTGTATAATATAAATATATTTATAATTATATAAGTATAAATATATTTCAATACAAATACTTATGGGTTATTTATTTATAAAACAACATATATAAATAAAAATTATTAAAATTAGTTATATTTATATAAATAAACCTTATTAAATATATATATATATATATATATATAGATCAACCTTATTATTTATATTCAAAATATAAGGATCATTTATATAAAAAATTATATATAAATAAACTTTAATTAAATACATTTATAAATAAATAAATATATATATATAAACCCTAATTGTTAATAAATATATTCATTATTTATATATATACATAAATATAAATTTAATTATATAAATATATTTAAATTCATTTTAACAAAAATATTTATAACAATATATAAGTATAAATATATTTATAATTATATAAGTATAAATAGAGTTCAATATAATTATTTAAGGTTTATTTATATATATAACCAAATATATATAAATAATTATAATTATATTTTTGTATATAAAAAAAATAATGAATATATTTTTTTAAAAATTAAGGTATATATATATATATTTAATTAAGGTTTTTCTACATATAGCTATTTATATAAACAAACCTTATATTTTGAATATATATAATAAAGTTTATTTATATATATATATATAAATTTAATAAATTTTATTCATATAAGTATAAATATTTTGAATAATATATATATATATAAATTTATAAATAAATTCAATAATGTTTATTTATATATTAAAATAATTATATAAAAATTTGTTAATTTTAAATATAAGGTTTATTTAGATAAATAATTATATCCAATTGGGGTTTGTCCATCGTGGTTTGCTACTGCAAGGATGCTCCATGCCCTTTGGTTGACGCGCTGCTGTGGGTTCCGATTCACCCTTGCAGTTTGATTCTATATGTTTCGGGGTTTATTTGAAATGATTTCTCACTATGGGGTAGCCTTGTTGTCCACGGTTCATCCGATTGACGTGCTGCTACGAGATCCGACCACAATCCTCTGATTTATGGCATTTGTTGCTAAATCCTTTCCGGGCCAGGGGTGGTTTGACTCGTATAGGTTTGCTGCATCAAGATTGGCATGCACTGATGTTGATTAAGTGTTGGGGTGCAGCAGAGGTGCGTGGTACCTCAAACACACAAAACGGAAGAAAACAGAGCAACACACGGATTTACGTGGTTCAACGAGTTTCCTACATTCACGGGAGAATGGGGTATATCTCTATTCACGTCTCTCCCGTTCTCGATGGAGGATTATAAACATACAACTCGTCACACACATAGCTCTTACAAACAAAGGGATTCAATCCCGTTTAAATAGAAGAAGGAAACCCATTTTTCTTCGGTTGTTGGAGGGTAGCTCATCTACCCTTGGAGTCCTCCCTGCCGGCTTCTCACCAAAGGAGACCTCTCCAGCAGCCACCAGGTTTGTTTTCTGCCTTCAAAGACTTCTGCTGCTGAAACATTCCACCCCACATTGGGAGTGGCCCCTTCATGACCAACTTGGGGTAGAAACTTGACCTACTGTCTCCTTGCAGGTGTGAAAAACATTATCAGCAAATCAAACACGCATCTTCACGCCAGATGACGTGGCACTTACACTATCTTCACTCGATATCGGGCTGACTGTGGTCGCCATAAAATGATACAACCCTTGAGACTCCTTCCCAATAAACATCGCTGCATCCCCACGTGAGACTTCCAACACTCCACCTGCTATGGAAATCTTGTATCCTCTCTCATCGAGACTACTCAATGATATCAAGTTCTGCCTCATCCTCGGAATGAATTTCACGTCAGCCAGTTTTCAAATTCCTCCATCGGGTGTCTTCAATTTCACAATCCCGACTCCACGAACCTCGCATGTTGACCCATCACCAAGTCTCACCGAGTCTCACACTTGGTGAAAAGTATCAAATGTACCTCTCGTCGTACATATGTGTGCTGAGCTCCCCGAATCCAGAACCCATCAGTCTTCCTTTGGATTTTGAGCTCGCTCATTCTTTCTCTTTAGAAATCGGCATTCCCTCTTCATGTGCCCATATCGTTTGCAGTAATGACACTGCACTTCTCCCCACTACTAGAATTTAGAGCTACAGCCACGGATCTATACCCACGGACAATAGGAATCGTGGCTATATCCTGTATACAGCCACGACAATTTTGCTGTCCGTGGAAATTAACCCACCCCACTCCCCAATTTACCGTAACCCTCTCGCGCGCCTCCTCCAAACATCCTTCCTCCTCACGACTCTTCTCCCCGACGTTCCGTGACCCTCCTCCTCCGATGGGCCACCCAACCTCCCCACGATCGTCCTCCTCCGGCGCAGCCACTCCACTTCCCCACTGTCGCTGCTCCTACGCGAACTCCCCACCTCCTCTGATGATGTGCCTCCGATGTGGCGACCCCACTTCACCACGATTCTCTTTCTCAGACGCTGCCCCGACACGGTTTCGACGCTGCCCCGACCGGCTCAGACGCGACCACTCCACCTCTCGGGATCCTCCTTCCATGTGGCCACCCTTGATTCTTCTCCTCTGATGCAGCGACCCCACCTCCTTTATTCCTTCCCGACACCTCCCCGACACCTCCTCCCCGATGCCTCCTCGCCAACAGCCCTCAATACCCAGGACACCTCCTCGCCATGACCCTCCTCCCCACGATCCTCCTCCTCCAGCGAATCTGCTCCGAGCGGCCTCCCCACCTCCTCCCTTCTTTCCCGATGGCTCTCCCCCACAACCCTCAACACCCCGGACACTGAGGTCGACACCCCCATGCCCTATCATCAAGGTATTTGAAAATTTATTTGATTTTTTCTGTTCTTTCTTGAATCTGAAACTAATACTGGACGTGGACAAAGCTATGGTAGATGGTCTTGCTCTTTTTCAATTAATGACTCTATGGTCCTATTTATTTATTAAAGGATGTTCCCCATTTTGGGTTCATTCCTCATTCAACACGTTTTTGTGCAGTGGTAGATAATGATAGAGGGAATTCAGAATGAATTTCATACATTATCTTGTTGTGCGATGGGATTTTGGATGATTTTATAGATAGAGTAACCATTTTAGATCCTTTTGATCCTTATAGGTTCTCATGATAATTAGGTAGGTTAAAACAGGTTACATCTTTACCTCTAATCAATATTTAGAGACAATATAACCCATTTTTCATTTATGAAATGTGGCCGATGATGATGCAAGAGGATTCTGACATAGAAATTTCATCACATCTTGAGAATCCAAATATCAAGACAAAGAAATCTTGAATACATCTTGCCTGATGTAATCTCATAGCAGGACAAAGAAATCCTCCTCAATTGGGGTAATTATAAACATAAGCACACACACACTCAGGTACATTAGTGGATCAAGCCCCATCCCTCCAAATTAGCATTTTCAATCCACCTGGAACTATTTATAAGAATTTGAAATGTCTTGAAGGTTTAGATGATGGCTTACCAAAGGCCCCTAGATGAGATTTATTGACGTCCTTGTGGAACAAAGGCCATAATTTATAGATTTCTCAGCTCAAGCTGCCATGGGGGTTAAATGATGTGCCCCTTCCCATGAAACCAGGGCCTAGGTCGAGTAGCCCCCAGTGGGCCCGTTAGGTACCTGCGTTGCCCTCACGAATTCCCCCTTATTATTCCTCGTGTATGCCACACCCCATGCATGCCCACACTCTTCCCACGCTCACCCACACTATCGCTCACCATGCTCATCCATGCCATCGATTGATGGCTTTCCCGTTGGAGTGCTACTTCAATCCAGAGGTGGATTTCATTAGAGATTTTGAGGAAGGTTTCTGCTGGACATGGCGTGATTCAAGTGCCTTTGGGTTTGGATAAAGATAGTCCAGTGAATCATGATGTGAAGGATCCCTACAATGTAAATGTTTGAGAAAAATTGAAGGATAACCATCTCTCTTACGGTCAAATAGATATTTTTTAACCTTAGTGCTAGTTTTGATTCATAAAATAAATGAATTATGAGAAATGGTACTTTAGATTTTATTGAGCCGAATGCTAAAATTCTTGAAGATCTTTTAGAAGAATGCAACATTTAATTCTTGGATGTTTAATGTTGCAGCAGAATAATAACCCATGGAAAATTAACGATCTCCTAAAGCGGTTCCATCAGATTTGGGGCTTCGGTGGATAGCGCATGGTGTCTATTGGTAGGGGATTTTTCCTCTTCTCCCCATAAGATGAATTAAAATCAAGAACATGGGGATTCAGTTTTGTCTCCCTCAAACCTGAAATCTTGAGGTTTCAAGATTGGGATCCTCTTTTTGATATAGCTTCGGTTAAGAATTTAATTATTCAAACTCGGATTCTCTTTTAGGGCTTAAGTTGTTTTTTGGAATTCTCAAGTCCTTTGGGGTAGTGAACCAGTTGTGGGAATTCCTATCAAATTCAATGGGGAGACTAAGCGTGATTGATATGGTCATTTTGTAAGATTTTTTGTTGAGGTTGATTTATGTTTTCCTCTCATTGAAACTATTTTCCTTATTGTTAATGGTTATAAGCTTGAATTATCATATGAGTTTGAAAGGTTACCTGAATTTTTCAGTAAGTGTAACTGCATTAGGCACTAGAGTGAGAAGTGTTGTAGAAATATAAGATTTTTTAATTACAAGAAGATTGGTCATATGATTGATCAATGTAATTTTAAACTACCTATGAATGTTTTTTCTGCCATGGATGGGGAAATCCTAGATAAGAATCTTGAAATTCATTAGGTTGGGAATGTTATGTGGGGAGAAAAACAGGGTAAAGGTTCTGGAATCTCCATTTCTGCTACGGTGGTTGTTAATCAACGAATGTAAATTTTTATAGATAATGAAAATATAGTTAAATCAGTTGAGGTTGGTCGGGAGGATCGTATTTTAAAGAGAAAATCATGTAATGATACTACCCAAGATGTTGGAGAGCTTAGGAATCAAGATCCATGGTTCTCAGATAATGAAACTGAGGTGGATACAATGGATCTCCAAGAGGAAGATTTTATGAATTCTAGAGATAGTAAAGGTAATAAGAACACTGCTATGGTTGGTGTTTATTCCTCCGTACAGAGGAAACAGAAGAAAAATGGTGTTTCAATTAGAGGTAAAGATGAATCTGCTTCCCCCATGAATACATAATAGGTTCATGTTTCAACATGTTCTCACTGGTAACTGAGCTAGATACAGGGAATGTTCCCAATGAGGTAGTGGAACCTAGTCTTGGAAAATCTGATGTACTAACACCGGTGTATGGTAAGAAAATAGGTAAGTGGGTGAATCAGTCAACCATGGCTGGTGCAGACACTTCTATTTTGGATTATGTTCAGGAATATGCTTATAAAGGGAAATATAAATATACTTCTTTTTTGAGTGTTAAGATGGATATAAGGAAAAAGAAAGCAAGTCAAGCAACTTTGGCTATTCTAATTGATGAGGCTAATATAAGCATTGGTAAAGGGTTTGGTGGTAACCCTCAGTTAGAGATGACACCAGTAGGAGGCAATTTCATCTCTATGTAAGATTCATAAGTGTTTTTTACAATAGGGAAAGCTATCTAGTGGATACTAAAAAAACTTTAGATAAGGTTATAAGTAACTTCAAGTTGGCTGCTAAATATATTATTCCTATTGCTATATAGAAGAAACTTGTGCTAGGCACCGACGCATCTGTTGCTTCAAAACATGAAGTAAAGGAAACAGTGAGTTTAAACACTATTAAGAATCTGGAAAGTCAGGACTTGGTACTAGGGGTAGACTCACTAAGTATCCCTGATAAAATTCTCAAGGAGGCTCAAAAGGAGAAGGTCAAGGTCGGAATCATTTTAATGCTAGCTGATAAAATCTCTATTCCTATTGTACAAGAATGGGATGTGACGGATATAAATCATTCAGATAAGTAGGAACATGGTGGAAAGGACTTGAGAATGCCTCTTGTGGTTGATTCTAGAGAGGAATAAGGAAATCCATGGAAAAATTCCAAATCATGGAGTAGGGGGGTAGGGGGAAGGGGTTAGGGGTCAGGGTGCAAGGGGAAGGGGGAAGGGGCTGGGGGCAAGGGCTGGGGGCAGGGGGTAGGGGGAAGGGGGCAGGGGGCGAGGGGCAGGGGGCGGGGCGGAGGGGGTAGGGTGGAGGGGGGCAGGGGGTAGGGTGGAGGTCTGTAGGGCAGAGGGTAGGGGGCAGGGGGCAGGTTGGAGGTATGCAGGGCAGGGGGGAGGGGGGAGGGGGAAGGGGGGTGGGTGGAGGGGGAAGGGTGGAGTGGGGAGGTCTGTAGGGTAGGGGGAGAGGGGGTGGGGTAGTGTGGAAAGGGGGTGGTGCATGTGGGGGGGGGGGTGTAGTTAGTCTCTATAGGTTTCTTTAATCTTAGATAAGGTTTAATAACCATTAAAATCCACCTCTAACTCCTCCATTTCATCAGGATTAGGTTTCTCCAAATATTCCCTCCTATTTACAATAGATTTCTTTCACTAAATCATGGCTTGATATTAATTGCAACAAATCAGATTTTGTATGATACCACTAGTTTTTATTGGTATGGATTTAACGCCATGGTCACGCTATGGTAATGCCGTGATATGGCCTTGATCCAACCACATCCAGCCCACACCAGCCCCCTTCCACATTCATTTCAGCCCACTGCCACCAGCATTCCAGCCCGCAACAGCCCCCTTTCCACCTTCGAATCAGCCCACACCATCCCCCCAACACCTGCAACTAGCCCCCTTCCACCAGCATTCTAGTCTCCTCCCGCTCCCTTCACTCCTGACCGGAAGATGCTGCCCCGCAGATGTCGGTGGACCGGGCCAGCACGCTGCGGTCATGCCACGGTCACGCCGCGGTCATGCCATGGTCACGCCGCGGTCACTACACCATAAAGTAATAAATCCAACCCAATGTATGATTCTTTGGGGTGGGGTTTAGGGTAAATAAATATATTCAAGTATCACTTAACCCTACCCTTGAATTTTAGTCAACTATTTGGTGGGTATCATCATCATCCCTTTTATATGGTGTGTTATTCATGAAGAAGGTTACATCTTGTACACTTATTTAAGGCTGAGTGATAGAGTGAAAAAAATAAGTGGTGTTTGTTCAATTTCTGAAACTGTTAATCACAAGAAATAAGTGTTGTAAATAGTTTGAGATTTGTTCTCAAACAGAGCCTTAAATAAGCGACGGAAAAATATTTTTCCATAAGTAATCTAGAAATACTTATACAGAAGCATTTATCATAGGTGACAAGTGATGGAAGTGCTTTTCAATAAGTTTTACCAAACTCAATTTAAATGGGATGTCATATATTTGATTTTAACACATGATGATGCATGAAAAATGTGTTCTTGTCATATCTTTCACCTCCCCCTCTCCTCCCAGATTTAGGTTAATTACCTTTTTGAGTTTTAGTTGATAATGGGACAATTGACGGACATGTAGATGATGTTTGGTGGAACATATGGACATGAAGAAGATTGAAATTCACTAGACCTCATCTTATTGAATTCATGCATTCTCGGGACATCATCATTTCATATGTGACATTTCAGAAAGAAATGATGAAAATCATCTTGGGGATTCATATAGATCAAGAAAATTGAGGTAATATGAAGATCAAATAAATAAATTTGATCATCCATAGGAATAATGTTTTTCCATATCGTCCATATTAAAATAAATTTTGCTGACAAGATGAAGTTTTTTCTAAACTTCTTAAGCTATCTAGGTGGAAGGAATTTTTTCAGCTATAACTCCAAAGAATTTAGCAATTTGATGCCTCCTGGAAACATGCATGTCCCTGCTACAATAAATCTTATATTTCCTCCAACTAATGGCTTGTCTTGAGATAGATTCATAATGCTCAAAAATCCCCTTGATGAAAGAAAGTGATCAGTCATCATTTTGACAAAAAATGAGAATTTCATCAACATAAAACAAGTGGGTGGGTGCTCTTATCTTTCTAGTGACCTTAACTGGTGATAAAGCCCCATAATATGTAGCTTTTAGGAGGAATTTTATATGTTAATCCCTGATAATTCCAAATAAAAAAGTTGAGGGAGGATCCCCCTATCTCACCCATTGGGTATGACCGAAGTATCTTTTGTGAGACCCACTAATAATGAAAGAGATTCTTGATTTGTAGATAACGTCTTGAATAAGCTTAATAAATATGGTTGAGAAACCAAAACTGTCAAGTACTTAAAATGTGAAATCCTAGCTAAGAGTGTCAAAATCTTTAGAGATGTCAATATTTAAATCAATATTTCTAGGCTTGGATCTCCTCTATAATATATTCACACATTCAGAGTTAGTATATAAATAATCCTTCACTTGCATGTATAAGAACCAACTAATTTAGAGAAACAATGGAACTTACAATAGCCCCAAAACTGATCACATATATATAAGAAGTTGACACAATGGTCACATATATATAAGAAGTTGTTATATCTCATTTCTTTTCCCACTATTTTCTTATAGGTGGTTTCTTATGATAAGACCGGTTCTATCCACCACCATCGAAGAGAATGAGTTCAAGATTTGGGTAAGGTTTATTCCGTTTTTATTCTTTGGCTGAATTATAATTAGGGATTTTTTGATTTTTGGGTTCCTTATATTTTTTTTGGGTGTTTTCGATTTCATTGAGGTGGATTCGAGTCACCATTGAAGAAGACTTATATGTGTATGCATAGGTAAGAATATGCATATATAAGTTCCCCCTTTATATATATTCACTCATGGAAGTATGAGTATATATATTGGGGCTAGGTGTGCTTATATATAGATATGAAAAATTCAT